>OMNN01079463.1:2015-22533 GCA_900302755.1 Chromis chromis | reverse complement strand
TCCTCAACACCACCACCACCACCACCACCTTCAAAGACCCGTGGATCTATGTTAGCTGATCTGGGTCAAAGATGCTGGATAAACACACACAATATGCATGTGAACAGTTGCATCTTCTCTCTCGTACATTCCTGCTCTCTTTCTTTGCTGCTCTCATTCTTTCATCCCTCAGTTTCTTCCTCCTTCATTTATTCATGCACAGACAGGCAGTTGGATGAACTGATCTCGGGAGATGTGTGTGTGTGTGTGTGTGTGTGTGTGATTGCATTAGACGAGGTCCTGAGGAGGGCATCACATCTAGCATATATATATATATATATGTATGCAGGCATGCTTTCAGTTCTGGTCAGTGTCACTGGATGAACATCAGACAGATACAGTCTGGGCAGACACAGTTTTGCACTGTAATGAGTTGGTTCATAGCCTGCATGTTGCACATATACACTGTGCACATACTATTTGTCCTTCTGTTCAGTTTGTATCAATTTCTTTGTGACTGAGAGGCAAAAGTTTGTTGTTTCATATGTATTTAGTCATATTTTGCAACATTTGGAGGAGACACACAAATGAGGACAGATGGATCATGGGTGACTTCTACCGTCATTCCTGCAATCTGTCTGTTATCGCTCGCTGTCACTTCCTGCACCGGCCCCTCCGATTGCGAACGGCGTCCCTGTGTTATTTAAAAACTGATGAAATATCCCCATAATTAACTTTAGCCATTAGGGATGATGCACACAATAACAATATGATTCAAATCAGATTCTGCTCCAGTTAGGCTATTAGGCCAGCCCAAACAAATTTAGGAGATTTGGTTGAAAGCTATGTCATAGATTTTCTCTCAGGCTCCCCCTCGCTGCGCTGTGATGTGGAGATTTTTGGCTGAGCTGGCAGCTCTGGTGCTTAATAAATTCCACACTGGGGAGTTCAGCTGTGGAGAGTAGGCCAGAAGACAAAAACAGTACAAGGTACATTAGGAGGAAGCTAAAAATGCTTTCACCTCTTTGCTCGTCTTACGCCTCTCGGCCCATCTCGCCTGCCGTGCATCATGTGATTGGTCGCCTGAGTAAAAAGGACAGCTCTGGATGAATAACGTTTTTTTTTCACTCTACTTGCCTTCATTTCAGAAAGTGGAGTTCACTGTGTTTGTCATCACACAAGGCACAGCTCAGACTGTACTGTCAGGGAGGAAAGATCTGCCTCCCAAGGTTGAAACACTTGGCAGCAAGTGTTAAGATGCCTTACAGCAGCATTTGAGACAAATACTACCCACCGCCACTTTACTCAAACAAGTGAGGCGTCTACGGTCTGAGCTCACTGTCAAGCTACATCTTTACACTGCTGGTCTCAGTGTGGGATAAATAATTTAATACTCACTCTGACAGTATTTTATCACTTTTTTTATCCAGTATTTCATTGATATATTTATAAGGACACCACACGTTGCATTAATATTAATGTGCCAGTGTTAGCCAGCTGGCTAATTTTCAACTGCAGTCACTTAACAAGATGTTCTGAAGTCAAACCGTTTGGTTTTCACACTGCTCAGGATGGACGAGGGATTTCACGAAAAAATAAAAGATAAAAATAAAAGATAAAAATAAAAATCCTAATTAATAGTCACAGTTAGCTTATCAACCACAACCCAGACATTGCTGACTTTTACTCTTAAACATAACCCTTGATCTTTGTTTCCAGATGCTGAAAAATGTTTCTTGCAGTCCAGATGCTGCCAGTTGTACAACTTTATAAAAGTTAACATTCTCTCTATATAAATATCAACAATATTAAAACAGGGCGCCCCCATGGCCTAACGGTTATGTTGCGTGGCCCAGGTGCTAGGGTGTGGCGGCTGTACCGGGTTCGATTCTGGCCTCGGGGGTTTGCTGCGTGTCCTTCCCCGCTCTCTCCTGTTTCTGACTCTGTCCACTGTCCTATCTAGTAAAGGCATAAAAGGCCAAAAAAACAATATTAAAACAGAAAACTGTGATGATTCACATCTTTTCAAACAATAAAATTAGCTTTAGCAGACTGTGTTCTCTGTGGCTAATTGCAAAGTAACTCTCACTATTGGCTCAGAAACGTCTTTAATGATGTATAGTGTTAGCATAGCATAGGTACGGTAACATTTTCCATCCTGACAATTGGGTCTGTACCTGAGCTTTTCATCTTTACACAGAATCTTAAAACAGTTTTTGTTTTATGCAAATTATTCCTGTAGCTTCAGAATCTAAATGTAATGGAACTGACAGCATTTGCACTGTAGCTGTAACGCTCTGCAAAGGGCTAGATGTTTAAATGCCATCAGGAGTCATCTGAATAATCCTAAGTTCTTTCTACAGCATGAAAAAAGCCCAAGGATGAAACTGTATGGGATGTTTTAAATCAGAATGGTCTGCTGTGCCTTCAGCTAGCAGTGTTTGGTAAAATCATGACTGTATATAAAAGATGGATGTAGCAACCTCACTCTCTGGTTTGTAAAGTAATAACGCCATCCTTTGCTCGTACAGCGATTGTACGGCAGTGCTGGCTTGAGTGAATTTATCAACCTTCCAGGATGTTATTTTTAAGGTAAAGGAAGCAGTAACTGTGTATATTTAAGCTGAATGAAAACGGTATTTCTGTGACAGCAGGTGAATACTTTCCAAGTTTTTCCTGATGTCTTGGTTTGAATTGCGGTTTGCTAACATCAGTCTAAGTCACATGAGGTTTTGTGTAAGAACACGGGTTCCTTCTGAAAGACAAGAAAATTAGAATCGCCTTCCTGCTTCTCCATCGAGCTCAGTATCATTGGAGAAGCATGAAGGTTGAGTGCTACAGGGGGAAATACCACCTGCTGGGGCTTTAACTTGCTATAAAAGATATGTTAGTGGTGGAGACATGACTGAACAACATTGCAGGATGATGTGACTTTGGCAACATTACAAACTTAACCAAACTAAAACTACACCTCTTTATAAAGACCCAGAAAGGTAATTTAGATATTAATATGAATGACAACACTGCACCGCTCTCTAACATAATAATATCAGTGATTACCTATTCAGGAGACATGAAATGATCAACACTGAACAGTTTTCTAGGCTTGGTGGATGAGGCTTGAAGCTACGCAGCGTATTGAATTGTCAGCGGGTGCGATTTGTTCTGCACAAGCTGTGACGCAAAATTTGAGTCTTGTCTTCTCATCACCATCAAACGGCACATAATGTTCTTTTGTTAGGAACCAAAGCATAATTTTCTCATAGAGACTCGGGAAAAACGATTTCCACCTCCGAAGTCCTTCTCGGTGGGTGGCAGAGCCGTCATGTTGTATGTGCGTGTCGAGCAGGATCACCGCACATTCAATTTAGCCACTGAAAACCAACTAGAGCCTTTGTGGAAATGTTGATAATGAAAAGCTCTACTGAGAGAAGTGAGCTGTGGTGACTATTTATACTCTGATCTGACTGATTCTGATTCACCACGAGCCCGACTGAGCTGGACGACGTTTTGTTCTGCCTCCTGCATATTAGAGACCTGAGCTTTATTTAACTAGATTCCAGATTCAAGAGTTTTATTTGTCACATGTTCATAAATGGTAAATGGTAAATGGTCTGCACTTATATAGCGCCTTTTTGTACCTTAGCGGTACCCAAGGCGCTTTACAATTTGTTTCTCATTCACCCATTCACACACACATTCACACACCAATGGAAACAGAGCTTCCATGCAAGGCGCTAGTCTGCCATTGGGAGCAACTTCGGGTTCAGTTGCCCAAGGACACTTCGGCATGTGGGGGGGACCGGGGATTGAACCGCTAACCATGCCATCAGTGGACAACCCGCTCTACCACCTGAGCCACAGCCGCCCTCATACAGTTTGGGCAGTGAAATGCAAAGTGTCTGCTCCACTAGGCTGTGCAATAACAACACGGCATGATAGAAACACTCCTAAAAAACAGAATTAGTCATAAATAATGGTTAGTAAGGAGACTGCAAAACCTACAACACCAAGTACTCATTTCTACCTTCTCATGCTGGGCTCGCTCTGAGTGGAAATTACTGGTCCAGACTGAAAATCTCAAGAGCCACTGGATGGACTGGCTGGAAATCCTGCATGGATCAGATGAGTTCTATTGAATTGGGCAATTTTGTTTTCCCCGCTTGGTTTGGTTGATATTTTTAATTCTGAGGAAAACATTTCAACAAAAACTGGATAAATTGTCATGAAATTGGGTACGGATATTTAATCCAATTAAATTTTATTTATAGCGACAATTCACAACACAGTGAGTCATCTCAATGCACTTAGTGAGGTAGTTAATACAGAGAAACCCAGTAAATCCAAAGTATGTTTTGGAGTCCCTTTGAGCAGCAGGTGAAAGAAATGAAACTTTACTTTACCAAGAAGGAAAAGAAAAACACATGCAGACAATGTACCCTGTAAAAATAACAACATTCCCATCAGTCTTAGTTGTTCTTTGTGTTGAGGATAACACATTACAAAGTAGCATTACTAAAAATCACATTACATTTGTCTGTAATTCAGTAATATAACGCACTATAGTTCCTAATTTAAGTAATCACATTACAATTACTGATCGGTTAGAGTTGTGACTCTTATTTCGACAATTTTGCATGTATCCTTCTCATCAGGACAGCGGTTTGTGTTGATATGTGGGCTTATGCAAGGTTCAACGTTATATTGTGAACTGACAATTACATGCCAATGCATCTCAGGTGATGCTGTGTAGTAACGTAAAAGTAATGTAACAGGTAGTGCAGGAAATGACCTTCCACAGAGTAAATAAGTTCATTAATTGTTAATCATCAATCATCATCAATTAATTAATTGTTTCTGCCTCTTGGCCCAGGACACTCTTGGAAAAGAGATTTTTAATCTCAATTAGTTTTTTTTATCCTGGTTAAATAAAGTTTAAATAAAATTAACACAATGCTTTTTTTTTTTTTTTTTTTAAAGTAGTGTGTGATACAATATTTTTTTGAGTACCAGCCCCAAGACTGATTGCAATAAATATTTTAGGTGCTAAACCAAAAAGGGGGAACATTAATCGTGTTGAACATGAGTAACTGGGACGATATAAACATACTGATGTTAGCATTCAGCTCAAAACGCAGCCTCATACAGGTGCTAGCTAGAAATGCTAGTCTTACTGTGAAATATATCACTGTTTTGCTTTATTTATTTCCAACTTAAGTCCAGTAAGGACGCTAATAAAGTCAATGCAAATACACGTGAACCCGACCAATCAGATGGCCCACAAGCTGATTAGATAAGATGAAACTTAATTAATCCTGATGGAAATTCTTTTGCCTGCTTAGAAACAAAATTACATAACATTTGTAAATGCAGTACCTAGTAGAAAAGCAAGAAGATATAGGTACGGTACATTACTGAAAATAAAATAAGGAAGCTAACATAAGACTGTGCAATAGAAAGTACTTCACTGGCAATGATACTGAGGTAGTAATGTCACACATGATAATGAGTAAAATGAAAAACTGCACATTACATTAACATGCGATGATGAGTCGTGCAACTGTTCATGTTAAATCAGCTGCAGGGTTACAAATTCAGATTCATGCTACCGAAAGTATAGTCAGCAACTTATAACGATTGCTTTGAAGAAGAAAAAAGAGCTGCACCAACACGTTTCTCAAATTCATATCAGAATTGCTACGTTAAATTCAGACGTGGTCTCTTCATAATTTACAACTTTCTGTCTTGAGCCTCTCAAAATCTGAGTGAATTTCCCCTTGAACTGTGCTCTCATCAAACGGCCGGTCGTCAGGTGGTTTGACAGTGTCGGTGCTGAACCTCTCCTCTCTCTATTCCCCAACTGCCAAGTATAGTTTTCCCAAGTATAGTTCCTTTCCCCGAGCTCTGTGTCTCCGCTGTTCTCCACTCTCTCATACCTGCCCTACTTTCACACTGCTCTCACAATTTACGAGTTTCACACTGTGTCCCTCTCATTTCTTCGCGCACACACACACACACACGCACACACGCACACGCACACTTGAGGCCTCAGTTTTACCTCAAACCAGAAATATACATACACAGATTGAGTTCATGTGTATGTGGAAGCTTCAAAAGAGTATTGCAGCCCCTGTTCCACTGTGCTTGCACCTTTTCTCTGTGACAAGTACCAGCATCAGTACAGTGCAGTACAGTGCAGTAGTACAGGACAGTGTACTACAGTACAGTGAAGTAGGAGGTTTAGCCACATACTGGCCGGGCCCTGTTGTTTCCTTTTATAAATAAATATGAAGTCACACAAATACCAGCATGCATGAGTAATTCCTTCTCTGGCTTATGTTCTCTGACAGCCCGGGGTGCACAAACCTTTTGAAATATTAATCAGTCCTAACTTGTAATGCAAAACTGGTTTTAACATGTAGAACCGCTGTTCTCAAATCGATGGAAAACAGACCCTTCTGCTTGGCAGCCTGAGGTGTCCTGGGATGTCTCAGCGTGCTCTTGTGTGTTGTGTGCAATCTTAAAGCGTGTAAAAGTGTCATGGGGTGTGTTAGCAGCTATCTGATAGAGCCCCAAGGTGCCATTAGATGCTTTTGGGTATCCAAATACGCATTCAGGTGTGTCGCTGTGCTTCCCAGAAGTGCACACTAAAATATGCTCTGGTTGAAGTGTTTTGGGATGTTGTGGTGTTTCAGGATGCCTGAAGTCCTCATGGGCATCTTTAGTGTGATCCAGGACAATGTGAGATCCAGATGGCCTGATGGTGTGTGAGCTGAGAACAACGTAAAACAGACATCAGTGTTCATGCAAGATCAGTCGTGAATGAAAATATGAGTAAAATCATCACAGTTAAACATTATGTGGCGATTCGTGTTTGATGTGACTGATTTATCCAACCCTGCATGAAGACTCATTTAGCACTGGCTAATTGTTTCTGATAGGATAGTGGTGACTACATGAAAAATCTGGTTTTCATTGAGCTACTTTTACTGTAAAAATGAAATAAAACGCGAGTTTCACATTAAAATGTAACGAGGGATAATCGTGTGAATGCTCGCTGGAGAGACTGAGGCCTGTTACAGCAACAGGAAGAGAGAGAAAGACAAGTGAAAAACAGAAAAAAAACAGAGAAGGGACCAGAAGAGAGAATGCAAACAGAGACAAAGTGACAGAGAGTGAAAGTGTGTGTGTTGAGAGAGATAGCCAGGCCTAGTTTTTAGTGTGTGATCTAGGCCATTATCTGTGTTAGCACTGGTGGGGCTCCAACAGGCTCTGTGGATCCTGCATAACAATACCTTTTATGAGCTTGTATGTGTGTGTGTGTGTGTGTGTGTGTGTGTGAGCACTGCTCACACACACATGTGCGATCATGCGTGTTAACGCCATTGTGCCATACATGATGTACGCATGCGCTCCTGCACCTCTGCCTTTTGTTTCTTGCCACTGAGTTGGAGCCTGTTTGTTGAGAACACTTGTGTGTCGAGTGTCAAGTGTGTCTTTGCATGTGTGTATGTGCCTCCTCACGTGCAGCTGTGCGCTCTTGCTGTATCACCCTCGTCGTCAGTCAACCCCCCTCCCCAGCAGCGCCCTGGGGGCCTTCATTATGTAAGAAAGACATTACTGCAGAACAGAGGCAGAGAGGCAGAGAGACATTACTGCAGAACAGAGGCGGGCAGCCCTGATAACTCTGGCAGCCCCTGCTTCAATACAAGCCGCCTCGGCCTCTGAAACACACGCACGCACGCACCACACAATATAACCAGTAGAAGAGGTGTGATCAGGATAATGGTGAAGATTGAGGGCTTCTGACAATTGTGGGCAAGCTTGTTGAAGAATACAGGAAATATCAATAAATCATGTTCTGCATTATAATAAACACTCTTCTCTTTTTTCCTGCATCGACTTCTCACATTCCCTGCATAATTTAACTCACCTCCATCCACACACTTCCATTCAAACTCTTCTCCCATTCTTAATCTCAAATTTCTGCTATACTTCACCCTCCTTCCTCCCTCCATCATCGATTCTCTTCTGCCTCCATCTCTCTCTTTACACCTTCCTCTCACTTCCATCTCCTCTCCGTCACTCCTGTCCTCCCTCCTCAGCGGTCCCCTTCCCCCTGGCCCACCGGCTGACCATGAAGGAGGTGTTTGACGCAGAGGGCCGGCCGCGGGTGGACCTGCTCAAAGCTCACCTCACAAAGGAGGGCCGGCTGGAGGAGGCCGTGGCCCTGCGCATCATCGATGAGGGCGCCGCCATCCTGCGCCAGGAGCGCACTATGTTGGACATTGAGGCGCCAGTCACGGGTACGGTGTAGTGATCAAGAGCAATGATGAAGAAGCACTGATTGTAAATGAGTCTGGATGGTAAATATGATGCTACCACCGGCTTAGCTTAAAGTCCCTTCCTGGTCATTTAACTCCTAAAATTCATCTCAATGTATCAAAGTTATATATTCAGAAGTTTTTTACATGAAAATAATCCCTTCCTGCCCTATAATGGCTTAGATTAACTCTACACCATTGCTTCCTTTAGAATATACTGATATCTCCCCACCGCTTCCCCCTCGAGCACACCAGCTCACCTACAGCTCTCCTCAACTTTCTAAAACTACTCTGTAAAGGAAACTACTCTACAATACAATGGCAATTTGTAATATTAGAGTAATTCAGCTATGCATGTTCGAACTGGAAACTGATTCTAAAGAAGAATAATGATACAGAAATTTGTTCAGGATTGGTTCTTTAGCTTTGTTACGTATAAAATCCTGGAAGTCTGAATTTGTGATTCTGAGCCTGCCAGAACGATTTTCTACTGGAGAGGTGTTAATTAGTGATTTTGTTACCTTCAGACAGAGCCAGGCTTGCTGTTTCCTCCTGCATCCAGTGTTCAAGCCACTGTCTGTATATAAAGATGGAAGAAGCTCCCACTGTTGCCATCTAGCCTAACTCCTGGCTAATCCAAAAATGAGCTAAGAGGTGGAGCGTGAATAGAGCTGAGGTTGAAAATTGACTGTCCTATGATGGCACCCACCTGTTATAGCAACTACTCCCTTAATTATGCATAACTTTAAGCCTTAATACAATTTAAACAAGTGAGTTATGCAAGAATTCACCAACTGTACAGCTGTCATTGATGGGGAAATTAGCTATAGAGACCAAAGCTATTTTTTCGTACCAGTTCGTAAACATGTTATTTCTTCTGTAAAGTTGGACATTTTAACATAGCAGTCTCACTTGTTGACTCACTTGTGATGAAGCCTCAAGTGGGCATTTGAGAAACTGCAGTTTCAACTTCATCCTTCAGCCCCAGAGGTTGCTGCTTGATTTAAGCTAGCTTACTGCTGAATGTACCTTCATATTTACTTCACAGACATGACAGTATTATCAATCTTCTCATCAAACTCTCACCAAGAAAGTAAATAATCTGCAATCCCAAAATGCCATGTTATTTATTGGAAAACTGTTTGCAAAGCTCCCACTGAGGCAATCCACACCAAAAAAAAAAAGCGCCATGTATTTGTTTCAGTGCTTGCATGAGTGACAAGCGAATAGATCAGACATTTCACAGTGAGGACACAGATAGCAACAGTCAAAACAGAGAGACAGAGAAATGAAGCTGTGGAGCAAAAGGCAGAAAGATCAGTAATTATGTATTAATCAGAATCCATTCGTCGATTCATTAATCTGCCATATGTATCTGCCACCCTTTTAATATGAACTGTTGTTCGGTCGCACTTCACTGAGAGAACCAATTGGCACTTATGCACCTCACAATAGCAGGCGCTGGCTTTGGTAATATCTGCATGTATTCCCCTGCCAGGGAAATGGTACGAAGTGAGGGGAACGTCGAAAGGGAGAGATTGAGATCGATGGAGAACAAAATGAAAAACAAGTTTTCGAGACAATGACGGAGAAGACAGACAAGCAGGAAGGCAGGCAGGCAGACACTGGGAACCTATTGACACTGCTCGGTTAATGCACCTATGTGTCTGAGCCAGTGTGTGCGTGCCTTTATGCAAATGAGAGCGGTGAGATAATTCTGTGTGGGTTGTCGTGCCCACGCAGTGTGGGAACATCGCTCGGCTTTCACAGGTACAGATCCCCGGGGACGAGGACAGATAGACAGGCAGATGGAGAGACAGTCGATCATAAGCAGCTTAGTGCAGAGGTTCTCAAACCTGTTCGCTTGCAATGAGCAACATATTGATCCTTGTTCCAGGTATCTCCGCTTCTACAGATTCTGACCCAGAAACACACACCGTCTGAGTTAGCAATGATTGGAAATAGCTTATGAATTCATATCGCAGAGCAGTGCAGATTCACGTAGTGAAGACTTTCAGCATTTTTACATATCAAGAATAGTTTAGCACTTTGATGGGGTCTTTGTAAATGCCTCTAAGATGGACCGGTGGCAGGTGGATAGCTAAAATGTGAACTGACAGGCTTTTAGGATGTCACATGAAGGCTTCTGGGAGAGTACTGAGACAGGTCTGAGGAGGCAGACAGGTACAGCTCAATTTCACTCATGCCATTCTGCACTCCCAATTCCCAGCTCAAATTAAAGTGAATGCTTATGAGTAGACACAAAAACAGACATTAACATGGCAAGCAGATGGAGAGACAGACAGACAGACGTTGCCAACCAGACAGATGCAAAATGGCCATCGTAAAATGGCTGCAGAGGGGAACTATGACATCAACTAAAAGTGAAAGGAGAGGCCAGACAGATGGTGAGGGAGGCGGATGGTAAGATGTATGCTGGCAGATCCTACAGACAGACAGTCCTGAAGTCTTTCAGAGTATGAAGTGTTCAGCATGTGCAGCCTGATACTCCTGGAAGTGACTTGGAACAAATCTGTGGAAAAAATGTCGAGAAACACAGCCAAGAAAATAAGAAACGTGTGTGTATAATCAGATCTATGAGGCTCCATCAAGAAAGCCAGATTTCAAAAGTCTGATTGCAGTGGGCGTGAACTTAGTCATAGAAATAAGCTACATTTTATCCTGATACGGAACAAAGTCCATGAAATGGACTGCAGAAATTGGTGCTTTAAAATGGAAACTACTGGATTGTGACTGTAACTAAGGTTTATTTTAATATCAGTCAGTATGAGTAGTTTCTTCCTTATTCAATTAGTATTTTGCCCTCAAAGTCTTGAAAAACAGTAGAATAGTGCAGGTCATACTTTCCGTCACCACACAAATGTGACATATTCATTCTGGTAAATGATCCGAGCTAATAGTTTAAAACTAAACAAGTCAGAAAAGCAGAAAATCTGCATATTTCTGAAGCTGGAACATGCAAATATTTTTGCTTAAAAAAATAGTTTATAGCTATCTAAGAAAGCCTTTTCTTACAAATCAGTGTATGTACATTCCTTTGAGGACAGGTGGTATTTACACAGACTACGAAATGTCTGGAACAGATTCTTTCAGGAGGATCTTTAAGAACTTATTTGCTGTTTTTTCTTTCTCTCAGACAGATGAGTGATGTTTCTAGATCAGCAGATAGGACAGTTATACCTCTGCAGATGCAAATCAGGCCATATGGAGCCACTGAAGCAAAGATGGTGCCACATTTGTCAACTGAATTGTTAACATGTGGGAGCTGAAAGTGATGGTCTTTATAGTTCTGACACTGCTGTGTGCTGTTTCCACAGTGTGTGGCGATATCCACGGCCAGTTCTTCGACCTGATGAAGTTATTTGAAGTGGGAGGATCCCCTGCCAACACGCGCTACCTCTTCCTAGGGGACTATGTGGACAGGGGCTACTTCAGTATTGAGGTGAGGATGGATCTAGCTCTGTGCAGGCGTAAACCTGCAGATTTTATGGATTTGCACTCAATATGCTCACTGTATTGTGTACGCAGTGAATTCACAACCTAAACAGTGTCTGCGGTCTACATTGCCCCGAAGTCTATTATGCACCTTCCTGGGGCAAGGTTTGTATCGCCACTGAGGTATACAGTTACAGCACTGTGCTGTATTTAATGTATTATAAATGTACAAAAGGTACTTGAGATTAGCACTGACACAACACAATGTGTGTCTGACAATGTACCGAGGTGATGCAATTTAAAATTCATGGACAGGGAGCCTCGTTATTAGGATCAGCTTTCATTCACTATTCAGATTCAGTAGCCTGTGCTTTCCTATAGGACAGGGAGTGATTCAAGGTCAGTAATCACTAACAAGTGTATAATATGCTGCTTACTGAAATATGTATGGAAGCTGAGTGGAGATGGTACACTATCCAAAGGGCTGTTTGGACATTTGACTCTTCAAAATGTGATGTGAGTGCCATAAAGTATTTTCGTGATTACCTTGTCTGGCAGAAATGCAGCACAGACCAGCAGTGTGACTTGAATCCATACAAGCACATGAAAGATCTTGGCTTGTTAAGTCACCACGGCATATGGGATAAGCCACTGACACGGAGTGAGTTTGGAGCAGAGGGAGCAATATTTAGGTCACCTTCCTAACACATTTGAAGGGCACATAAGCAGGGGACTTCATGTAGAGCAGGGTTGATGGTGTGCAAAGGTGAGAGAACATCCTCTGAGCCGTTTGTAGGGTTAAAGAAGTGATAACAGTAAAAACATGCTGGGTGACTAAGAAGTCATATGGCACCACAGCTGTTTACAAATTCATTTTCTCTTCTCTTAACCTTATCAGCATCGTCTGATTTGGGATGATTCCTGTCAGAATTCTGTTTGTGTCTATCTTTAGACCATGGCAAGGATCAGTTCTTTTCCAGCTCTATTAATTACGGCATTGGATGGCTCATTCAGAAGGAATTCCTCGTAACGGCTCCATCATGACTCTGTGTTGAGCTTTGAATTTCCACTTTGAGTTTAATGAGGGGAACTGAAAGTGAAACAACTACAGCCCTGCTTAACAGAATTACCTGCTAGCAATGATGTGTTAAAGCAAAAGTTGCACTATTGTGTATGGTGTCCCTGAAACATGAAGGTAGCTTATCACAAAGACTGCAGTTAAAGCCTTGAAGTAAAACGATAAACACCCCATTTAACTCGGCGTACTAGCTAGCTTGCTAAGTAGGTTTCGATAACAAACAAACCACCAAGTTACCAGCAAGTGTACAACATTTATAATATGTACTATACTATATTATTGGCCTGTTATTGATATCCATGAAGCTATCTACATGTCTGGAATCTTGTATCAACAGTTTAAGAACTAAAACCTTTCAGTATGCAAGCTAGCCTGTGGAAAATTAAAGCTAAACGAAAAATTTGGTGTGACTTGAAGGTTTGACCTACTGCGCTACCTGCTGAGCTAGCTAAGTGTTAGCCATGTTAGCATTGTTACATAGTAGCTAGCTTGCTAAGCAGGTTTAGCTAGCAAAACCACTGAGTGGAGACCAGCCAGTGTGCAAAGTTCAGAATATATACCATATTTTTGGCCTGCTACTTCTATATATGCACCTACATAAATGTCTGGAACCTTTTAAACAACAGTTTAAGAACTACAAACTTCCGGTATGCGTACTTGCCTGTGGAAAATGTTGTCCTCATTGTTTTTACCAGACCAAATATCTCCATCAAAGTGACTCAAAGGTTCAGTCTACTTGAGGTAGCAGTATTTTGTGAATGCCACATTCATTCAGTGTTGCAAGCAACAATAATGTCAGACAAGTAAATTAAAATATGTGATTCACTTTAAGTAGTCAAACAGAATATAAATTACATTTAAGAGCATGTATTCTGTAATCTGTAGTGAAATACATTTTAAAAGTAACCCTCCCAACACTAGTAGTAAGTGGGGTGTTTATGCTTTTACCTTGATGCTATTACTGTTTGCTTACAATCTACCTTCTGAGCTAATTGCTACCCATGAAGCATATTAGCCTGTTAGCATTGTTGGCGTAGTAGTTAGCTTGTCAAGCAGGTTTAGCTAGGGTTAGCTGGACCCGAATATCCGAATATTCGGTCGTTGTGGTGGTATCCAAATACTGCCTGTGCGTTCCGGCCACTTCCACCCCGGCAGAGCGCAAATCTGTGCCATTTTCTGTTATTTTGGACCATTTGATAAGCAAAAATGTTTATTATGCTTGAGTAAACAAAACCTCCATTAACTAAATACAGTTTCTCATGGTTTGTTTTCATAACTCAGTTACATGTATTCCATTACTCCCCAACACTGCCATCCACATATCGACCTTACGTCCCAAAACTTTTTAACTAGTCTAATTTGCTTTCACAAGACAATATCTAAGTTCTTACCATGAGGCTAATTCTGAAGTTACCTTGTTTTTTGTTGTGGAGCTGCTAAACTCTAACCAGTTTCTTGTGTCTTCTCTTCACTGGTGAACATTTAGTGTGTGTTGTACCTGTGGTCATTGAAAATCCTCTACCCAAAGACGCTCTTTCTTCTACGGGGAAACCATGAATGTAGACATCTGACAGAATATTTCACCTTCAAACAAGAATGTGAGTTGCTTCTTCTCCTAAAATTTCATGTTGTTTCTACCTTTGTGTTAATGCCTCTGACATCCCCTTTTAAGCTATTTTCCACTGCAGGAACTTGAGGGCTGTTTTTGGCTATCCTGAACCTTTGTGCATACTTCGACCTCAGGCGTTGCCCCTGTAGAACCTCTTTCAGGTCTGTTTATTTTTAGGTAAAAAGAGTATTGAGTCCAGGATCGGTGCTTGTGTGGGTTTCAATGCTGATTAGTTAAACTCAGAGAAGACAAATGCTGGTTGGTTAAACTCGCAGAGTACAGCAAGCGCCACTTTTCTGCCCTACAAACATCTTCTACTCCCATCATTGCCATCAACAACATAAAGTTTGCCACATAGACTAACATAACAAACATTGTTCTATTCTTACATACCCACAGAACTGGAGTCATGTCCAATATCTGTTATTTCTCGTTGTTTTGGTGTAGTTTTAGTTACAATTGCTGTCAAAACTGTTGGATTTGACACCGCAGATGAAACAGGAAGGCTGAAAAAGGCTGATTAGAGGGCCATTCCTGTAATGTTTGTGCCTGCGATGAGTTTCTGCAGTGGAAAGCCGGCTATTGTTCAGCAGAGCTTGTTTGCTTCTGATGAATTAATCATGTAAATCTCATGTTTCCAACTCACTTGAATCCTGGTAAATATAGTTTACTTACAGTTACACACATGAAAAATGACTACACTTTGGCCCCAGGCATAAAGTACTCATCGATTTGTAGATTTGTAGAAGAACTGCAGTGCTTGTTTTACAGTGCAGAGGTAGTCGAGCCTGTACGGATGATAAGGAAAATATAAGATCAGACTGTTTCATTCAACATAATCCTGTTTGCCTGCTCAGTTTGCCCACTCTGACTCTTGATGTAGGATTTTTTATGTAATCTGTAGCTAATGAAATACTCCTTGGCCTTGGATGGGTTAGTTAGCCTCATAGCGGAGTTTGAAAAGCTAAAACAATTAAACCGTCCTCTAAACTCCTTAGTGTCACTCTTACTGCACAGCCTCGTGCATACCAACATGTGGAGAGATTGAAGGCTGGACAGACCTGCTGCGCCTTCGGGCCGCTCGGCTCTGATTGGACAGATCTCTGGTCGGGTTTGGTGAGCAGTCAGTTGTCGCGGATTAATTTTCTGTCACTCAGATGCTCAATATATCGACTGGCTGTAAAGTGTTTTCTGTAGGATCGCTTCTGTTCCTCCCTCCTTTCCCACACTGCCGTGCTTTTTCAATCTTTCCCTCCCTCCCCAGTCTCTCTCTCTCTCTCCATCCGACTCCTCCGCCAGTTAGTTTCGGCGTCCTGTCCGAGAGTGGGTGATTAGCAGCAAATTAATTTGGCCCTTAATGATTGGCTCAGGGACTTACTCCTCTGTGTCTGATTGGCCAAGGGACGAGGAAGCTAATTTCCCCTGGTGCTCATGGCGAATAGTAGTCGCCCTCAATTACCATCTGCTGTGTGTGTGTGTGTGTGTGTGTGTGTGAGTGAGTGTGTATACCACAAGTGTGTTACTGCATGTGTGTCTTCATAAATGTTTGAGTGTGTGTGTGTGGAAGGAGCTGACAACTGGTGGACTGGCAATAATGAGCTCTTGCTCTACACAAGGCAGATGGAGAGGTTGACAAACACACTCCTCGCTGTCACACACATAGAAGCGCTGGCTACTGTACGCCGCTACTCCACAACACTGGCTTTGATTCGTGTTCGTGTCCTCACACTCAGCCTTCTCCTTCCCCGTGTCTCTCCCCTCCTCCCTCCTCATCTCCTCTCTTAACCTCTCCTCCTTCTCCTGTCTCCTCCCATCAATCTCTTTTATGAAATTATCATTCTTCTCTTCTCGCCCCATCCTTCCCTGCACGCTCTTTGTCTAAAAAGCACCTTCTCTCTTCTTCTTCTATCTCTCTCCTCCGATCTCCTTTCAGCTATTTTAGTCCTGTGATATTGGTTTGTGTCAGATGTATTGTTATGCCCATGTGTGAAATGTACTTTAAAAGATGCTGCGTGTTGGATGTCGTTATTGATATTGCTGCCAAATCAAAGGAGTTTTTCATAAGGAAAAAATTCAGCGCCTCTACGCTTATATTTGGGTCAGATTTTTTTCACTGCAAACACAATCTATGCATCCATATGTTGCCTATAATAATAATATATATAATAATGATATGACACAAACCTTTTTTTGTCAGTGGCATTTCTAAATCAAAATCCAACATCATCAGAGAGGAGAGAAACAGGTCATGTGAGAGTGCTGGAGAAGAGATGGCTGCATAAATTAATAACGCGTTATGTGAAAAGCCTACATGTTAGCGCCTTTACACCCAAGTGAACTAAATTATGTTTTTAGCTGAACTGTACGAGTCTGTTTGAAGCCTTCAGATGACTGAGCTCGTCAGATCTGTCCGTGTAAAGGCTGCATGTTTGTTTGTTCTCTGCATTCCTTGTTGCAGTGTGTTTGTGCGCGATATGTAGACGTCGCCCTCCCAGTGACAGGGACTGACTGTACATTTGCAGCGGTGGTGGCTGTTCAAAGCATGTCAAAACACACTAAGGCACTGCTTTTGTCTCAAGCCTTGAAATTTCTCTTCCCTCTCCTCCAACCTCCAGGTAAGATCAAGTACTCAGAACAGGTGTATGACTCCTGCATGGAGGCGTTTGATTGCCTGCCCCTGGCAGCCCTGATGAACCAGCAGTTCCTGTGTGTGCATGGGGGGCTTTCACCAGAGATCCATACACTGGACGACATCAAGAAGGTACCATGAGAGCCATAGACACGTGTGCAATTTTGCATTAACAGTACTGGTCTAGAATTTCAGAATCTCATTTTTTAACATGTTAATCTCTTAAAAATATAAATAGATTTTACCATGTATAACATTTTTATTTATAGTCATTACGAACCTCACCAAACAGAGCTTTACACTTTGGTTTGACAGTGTAGAAGATGTCATCTGAAAACAACAAGGCAGCTGAAACAAGAGCCATGACTAGCTTTAGGGCTAAAACTAAGTTCAATTATTGATTTTTCTGTACATAGAGAAAAAGAAAAAACATGGAAATATCAGCTTGAGGAAATTAGATTGTGTTTTTAAAATTCTACATAACTAAATTACGCTGTATTTAAATCCAGTGACACCAGTTAGAACATTACGAAATCCTATATTCACTCCAGCTCCAAAGTTCAAGAACCTCACATACCCTTATTAAACATTAAACATTACTAAAATGCACAAATCGATACACTGACTTCAGCCTTGAGGTTAGCTCGACTGCTAGCATCAGAGCTACTAAATGCTCCACATTAGTCTGACTTATTGGATGTAGATTGTAGATCAGCCTGGCACTTCCACCAACATATTACATGGATTTTTTTTCCCTGTCTGCGTGTTACCATTTTCAAAATCCCTTTCACTACAGTAAAGAAAGACAACTAGTGATCCTAAAATTCCTACCATATCCAAAAGTTTGGATCTTGCAATAAAGCAGCCCTACTTGGTTCTCCATAACAGTCTCCCGTCACTGTTTTGCAGAGGCACCATCTCTGCATCCTGGGCTTAGCACCTCCCAGGACAATTGAGACTGGTTTACAGAAATATAAACGAGAAGGATTTTTTCCCTCCTAAAGCAGAACGTGCTAATGCAGCATCAACACGCCCCATTACAAAGTCTGTTGCTTCCTCCACATTATAAACTCTTCTTTTTGCTGTCCATGTCTGGCGTGATTTACCTTCTACCCAGTTATTCCTGAAACCTGGAAAGGACAGCCTGCGGTTTTAGATATTTCTAACCAAACTCTGGGTGGGCGTGGAAGAACAACTACAACAGTGAGGTCTTTCCTCGTGTTGCTCACTCGTCTCTTTGTATGGCCAATGACCAACTCTTTTTTTAGGTTTTAATCATTGGCAAAGTTATGAAATGACAAGTACGGCTGTGTCCTTTTTGAATTGCAACAAAAAAGGACGGTACATCTTTAGCTGCTTTTGGACTGTACTGTTGTTAAGCTAGCACCGTGACTATGAGAAAAAAATCTAGTTGAACTTTTGATAAAAATGACTAGCTTAGCATCGTCCACCTTTATATATTGCAGTGGTCAACAGTGCTGATTGGCCGAAAAGGAGTTCTGAGCATAGACATATATACGTAGACACCGCGTTGACTGCTGCTGCCGATTGGAGCGACGTAACTACGTGGCGACCATCTTGGTACAGTGCCACTCGCTCCTAAAGTGCATTACGTCTATAGAGGAATGACATGTGCACTATAAAAGTGATCATAAATCCATCAATTGTCAACATATATTCACGGGGGTTGTTTGTTACAAAGGTCAGAGATGGAGGACAGACAGGCAGACATCAATAGAACAAAAGGACATCCAAGCATCCTGTCATAGCTACGTGTGTGACGTTTTTAACAAATCAAACCGTTTGGATATCGGTCGAAAATTCAGTGAATAATTCTACTTTCAGATTGTGGAGTACCTCTTACCTCCATAGATGTCCATGCACTCCCTCCTCTGCTAGTCCTGTACCAATGTCTATGCTTCCCATCAACTGTCTGCAGTCATGCAAGTGGCTTTGTGAGGGCATATTTGTGCCTTGAGTGAAACACTAACAGCAGCATGCAATACAATGGTTGCCTGTCTAAAACTTGCACTTCTATTATGAAGTTTAAATACTAAAATTTGTTCTGACTTCAAGTCAATAACTTTCTGATTAACATGGTGTACACTTAGCAAGTACAACAGCTGGGTTAAGTTAGCCAACATCCTCTGTGGCCTGGAGGGTATAGCACTCATGCTTCCTGTACTTGTGGCACATGTAAACACACACAGCCAAGGTCCTGACCTAAATCAAGTGTAAATCAGGCCAATCAGGTTAAAACCTGGGGACAATCTATTAGTCTTTCAAACATTAACCAAAATGTGCAAAACCAAGAAGTGCTTTAAGTAAGGTAACATTCATCCATCTGTTAAGGGTGTATTGAAAACTTTAATATTTGTTAAGACTTACTGATTTACTTTAACCTTGCTGAAGCTTGGCTTACTCATTAAGTACAACACTAACATGTCAAATGTTAAAGGATTGAAATCTGCCTCAAATAGCTTTTATGTGAACATATTTTATTCAGTCATCGCTTTTTCCAGATGACACAACCCTCCAGAAAGGAATGTGACTATGACAGCCCATCGCTGCGTCTATAATGATGTGTGACTGCAGTGGACCTCAAGACAAATATTTGCTGAGTGTATTTGTGCAGAACAGGTGAGCTAACCTAAAAAAAATTCAAAAAGATGACATCCACAGTGGAGAGAGGAGCCATTGTATTTTCAGAAGAGGCAGAAGTATGAGGAGAGTTTTATTGAAAGCAGTGTGGAGACAGAGTTCTGTGCAGTAGACTGTGATAAATAATGCTTGCATAATGCATTCACGCTGTAATTAGGGGACACTTCTCTCCGTCTGCCTCCTACTTTACCTTCTACGATTCTTTCACTCTTGGAAGATCAATTGCTTATATTTGCACAATTCTATACAAATCCACCATAATAAGGAATCTGTTTAAGCAGCTGTGCATGAGAATACTGATTTATGTTGTCAAAGAGTATGAAGGTCTGAGTGCATCTACTGCTGTGAAAACAACCTCAATAACCCTCCAGGAATTGTATTTTTACCTTCCCCCACCCACATCCGCTCAAATAAGGCAGAGTTAGCTTAAATGTATTAAATCACAAATGCACAGCAAGTTACTTCTATTGTCAAAGGCTTTTCTAAATGCTTCACTTTGGGAGGCTGCCAAGAGCCAAGAGCATGAGTTGGGATTGAACACTGTACTAAAGTTACAGGTCAGCACAAATGTCAGTGAGTAGAGGGCATAGGTTGGTGTTTTTTTTTTTTTTTTTTAACAATCTCACAATATCGAGTCTAAGGCAGATACAGTGGCGGATATATGGGAAAATTTGAGGAAAAGCTAATGCAGACCGTGTCCTTTAAAACTGTACATCGACAGCAAAAATCCCATCACCGCATCAATCCTATCCTCAACTGCACCGTCCCAACCAACACTAGTA
>OMNN01079415.1:3423-34516 GCA_900302755.1 Chromis chromis | reverse complement strand
AAGGCTTCCTCTCCATCACTCTGCTCTTCAGCTCCTCCACAGATCCTGGATGGATTCAGGTCTGGACTCTGGCTGGGCCGCTCCAACATCTCCTCATTGTTTCCTCTTCACCATCTCTTCACCACTTTGGCTCCATGTTTCACATCATTGTCTTGTTGGAAGCTCCAATGCTGCCCAAGGAGCAGTTTTTCTGCAGACTGTCTGATGTTTTCCTCCACAGTCTGAACGTTTCCTCGTTGACTTTAGACATGACTTGTAACTGAGCAGTAACTGACTAGAGACCTGCTGCAGGTCCAGCTGAGCTTTAGTGTGTCTGTCTTGGAGAAGTGGAGTCCTCCTTGGTCTGATCCATGGAGACCAGCCTTGTTCTTCTGATGGACATGTTGCTACCAGAACTGCTCACATTCATCAGGATGCTCTTGGTGCTGGTCCTTGGGTTCTTCTTGGCCTCTACCATTCTTCCAGTGCAGGGCTCACGTCTGTCTTCCTAGCAGCCCTTTGACATGTTTCTCAGTGTGGAACTCCCTGGACTGTTTCATGATGCTTCAAACTGTGGACACTGGAGCTTGGAGACACTTGGATATGACTTTATAACGTCTTGTGAGCAGCAACAATGTGCAACTGGAGGTTCTTACTGAGCTCTTTGGTTTTAGTCACTTGTAACTGACTAGAGAACTACTGCATCAGCTATTCTCAGTTTATAGTGTATTAGAACGCTCTAGAACATGGTAGAAATGACCAGAACCATGCAAAATGCTATAAAAGCTGCATTTTCTCATGCATTTGCAACAATTTTAAGGCGTAGGAATGAGTCTGGACATGGTATTTTGAGTGAAAATGTAAAATAACATCATATAAACTGAAAAATGAATCTCTAACACAACGTCTTACTGCATTTTCTTTCAAACTGTGGACACTGGACCTTGGAGACACTTGGATATGACTTTATAGCCTTTAAATGTCTTGTGAGCAGCAACAATGTGCAACTGGAGGTTCTCAATGAGCTCTTGACTTGGAACTGACTAGAGAACTACTGCATCAGCTGTTAGAATGTTGTAGAACTTACAATATTACAATGTCATTTGGCAGACGCTTTTCTCCAAAGCGACGTACATCTGAGAAAGAACAACTTGGCAGAAACTGCCAGGAACATTTGGAACGTCAAATATTTGCAATAATTACAAGGATATGAATAATTCTGGACATGGTATTGTAAATGTAAAAATACTTCAAATTCATCATTAACATCTCTAACATAATGTCTTACTGTCTTCTGTCTTTTGTTTATGTCATTTCCAGCCAGAAGAAACCTGTTTGCTCAAATAAAAACTCACTCTAAATCAAAGTCTGACATGGGTATGAATGGGCTTAACCCTATATCTGGGATTATCTTCCACACATCCTCATTCACACGCTGCCATCCTGGGCTGAGAAGCTTTACAAGCTCTGGAAAGCTGCTTGGAAACGGAGCAGAGAATCGTGTGAATCTGCAACTGTAGAGAAACAGGCTGCGGATGAGTCACTGTTCCAGAGACTCGCTATTTAACCAGAACCTGTGACTGTGGCGCTGACGGTTCAGCAGATGAAGCCTCGAATTCAGATGGAAGTTACGTAAAACATGTGTTCGTATGTGAACATGCTCTGCCTTTAGTCTGTGCTGTGTGTGCAGGAGGCCTGATAACCAACATGCAAACAGACCACCTGCCTGGACCGAACATACGAAACACTCACACCCTCCATGGGCTCCTTTAAGTGTTACCTTGGCAACACATTTTCATGGTTTTTTTTACCACTTTTCTGAGCAAACTGAGTTTAGGATCAGAGCTGACAGAGCTTGATGTTCGGTGTCACACTGTGACCCAGATCTCTTCTCAGTCTCTGAGCACTCAAATCACTGCACCCAATCAGATGACACAGAAAGGACTAATTTTGCTTCTCAAAGTTCAGCTTTAATGTCATCATCTGACTCATCTTTAATCAGCTGATTCCTGTTCCTGTAAACCCCATTTTCCTAAGTGTGCCTCTTTTGTCTAAAAGCTGAGTCATGCAGGGGCGGCGCTAAAGGGCAGCCTGGGGTGGCTACAGCCCACAAAAGGTCTGGCCACCCCAACAAAACCAACAGTGAAGCCTCTTATACCCCTTTTCCACCGCGCTGGTTCCAGTGCTAGTTCGAAGCCAGAGCCTGACTTAGCACCAGGTCTTTGTGTTTCCACCACCTAAGCACCGGCTCCAGGTGCTAAAAACTGGAGCTTAGTAAGCACCAACTCTTTGCTGGATCAGAGCTAAGCACCGAGTACGTCAGGGGCTGGGGGCGGGGTTATCGTGACCAACGATCAACGGTGGAAAGGGACACACAAGCGGTAATTAGTGTCCTTTTTTTCCAGGACGTCCCTGGTCCAATAGCAGATGTATTGGAATGACTCCCGGGACACACGGAAGTTTTAGTTTGACAATTGCTTAAAAAATTAAGTTGACTCAATGAGACTGGCTTTGTCATGTTTTTGTTCATGTAGTAGCTTTAAAGAAATGAATACATTCAACAACAAAATTTTGTATTTGATCACAGGTAATATTGCCTTGGGAAATGCCACCTTGAAATGTCCTTTGTATAGTAGTTGTTCCACCTCCAGCTTCTTAAACTGGTTGAAAAAAGTTTTTAATCCACATTTCATTAAATTGGTACAACTTGAATTTAGTTTTATATCAATTCATGTAGAAATTTGGGTTTAATTGATGCAATTAATATTGTTGACACAACTCGTCATAATAGTCTTTAGAATCCTAAGAGGGTTACCTAAATCAATGAATTAGATTTTTTTCTTTTGTCATGCAACCATACATTTAATTAAATTGTTAGAATAGGTATCTTGAAATACTTTTAGAGTGTATACAGATGCATATTTAGAGTGCAACCATCCTCCAATTAACCACATAAAACCAAGTCATTTTGAACAACCGGAAAATCTTTAGTGTTTAGTACCAATGGTAATTTAAAAAAAAAAAAGTTTTAATTTATATTTGGCCTTTTCATGCCTTTTATTAGAGAGGACAGGACAGTGGATAGAGTTAGAAACGGGAGAGAGTGGGGAAGGACATGCGGTAAATGGCCGAGGTTGGACTCGAACCCAGCACAGCCACTACGCCTCAGCACATGGGTCACGAGACATAACCGCTAGGCTATCGGGGCTCCCTCCAATGGTAATTTCGAATTAGAAAGGTTAAAATGGTCTAAGATAGTCAGACCATTCCCCACAGCACTGTGCTAGCAATGGAGAATGGTCTGACTGCACCTCATTGTTATTCTGCTATATAGGGAGAAAGGCTCTGGTGTGTTTGTATTCTTTAGCCCAGGATGCAGTGATGGTGCCCTTCAAAATAGCGATAAGTGCTTTGGTGGAACATTTGCACACAGGGAGAGGAGCACTGTTAATGGCTAATTCATAGAAAAAAAAAGATCAGTAATGTTTTTCTCATCCAAATAATCTGCAAAACTTTTCCGCATGGAGGTTGCTGCTCGGAAATTGTTGTTGTTGTTTCTCATACATCTCCAACATGAATTTCGGCAATGCTAACATGCAGCTAGTGGTAGAGGAGGACAAATTCTGCATGAAATGTGTGCCGAAAAAGGTCGATTTATACCCATAGTGTACATCTGGTGAGTCAGACCAAGGTTGAGATGACAAACCACACAAACAGCAGTTTTTTCTTCCAAATAAGCTGATGTCACTTTATTTCATCATCAAATACTGAAACTACTTCCAAGTACCAAAATACGGCAACATTATCAATCTGGTATTTATTTACAGTAAGTGCAAAATACATAAACACGTTATAAATAAATACCAAAGACATTAATCACACGTAATAATCAGTAGCTTACAACTGGTCATCTGAGCACTTAGGGGTCAACAGTCAATGAATTTGGCAAGAATCTGAGCAAACTGATGAGGAAAGATGACAAAGGAGAGACAAATATTAAAGTCTTTGTTCAAAACTTCTCCCAGTTTCCATCAGCTGATCTCTAACTTCTCAAATGTGTCCGATTTCACTTCATTAGCGGATTGTCCGATCCGTTAAACAGTCTGACAAACTGAACCAAGTCCAATCAGGCTGCAACATGACGCTAGGAACACCTCTTGTACGCATCTTCCTGGCTTCGTGGAGGTTGGATGTGAGCTCCATCCATCTTCAGCCCTTCAGAAACAGGCTTCCCTCCAGCCCTGTGCACAGATTCTGCTCTCCAGCCCATAAAATCAGATTTCTGATTCTCTATCGGCCTCCTAAAGCACAGAGAGATCATGGCAGGACTTGGATTTTAGCCAGAACGCCACGTTGGGATTGTTCTTTGCTACGATCTTGTCCAGGAAGCGTTTGGCTTTCTTTGGGAGGCTTTCGCGGCGAGCGGTACGAGTGTTTATGTGCCTTCGGCGTTTGTTGGCTTCTTTGGAGTCTCGGCGAAGTCGCAGCTGTCGGACGATGCCGTGGAAGGCTTCCCAGACGTTGTGCTGCATGGCGGCAGACGTCTCGATGAACTTGCAGTCAAACACAGCAGCACAAGCACGACCCTCTGAAACAGGATGGAGAACAGAGTCAGTTCATATTATCAGATAAATATAGTTCTTAAATGGTTCTACAGTTTCATTTAGCAGACGCTTTTATCCAAAGCGACGTACATAGGTAGGTAGGCAGGGCAGCATTAAGGACCTTGCCTAAGGGTCCTCACTGGATACCTGCACCCTGACCGGCATTTGAAGCACTGATCTCCCATGCCAAGGTCTGGGGTGTTAGTCAAAAAAAGAAGAAGAAGTCAATAGGCAGCAAATTCTAAATGCTTTGTGGCTGAATTTGAAGAAAACTCTGCCATAATTATTAAATTCATCATGAACTAACCCACAATCCAAAAATAGATCAGCTGTTGTAGCGGATGTCTGTCTGAACTCTTCATGTAAACTGGCTTGTGCATTTGACCTTTTTTTTAATCAAAGAATCACCAATTTTTGAATACATTGATGAGTCTCATGTTAATCCAAGCTGTAAAGTGCTCCAGCCATGAGTCATGGAACGTAGTCTAGGGGACAGATGAGTAGGATTTTATTTATGGAATCAGAAGTGCCCAAAATGGAACCAATAGCTGTATTTCTTTTTTAAATAGATATACAAACTGTATGTTCATACAGTATATTGCTAGAGAATGTGACTAAAATTATATCTAAAAGTGTGTACATGATGCAAAAAAACAAAACATGAATCATCTATGCTGTTTATACTAAATATGCACCCAAAAACAACCATACATTGCAAAAAACTTGGTAAATGTTGGTAGAAATGAGCAGTTAAATGGAGTCAATAAAGCACAAAGGGGTATTCCAATGACCGACTACCAAATGGCAGGAATCCAACCCATAGTCTCTGCTGTGGTGAACCCCCCTGCTCCGCCTGTACACCCCCCAAATGTAAGGGTTTTGGGTGGTTGACATAAAAGGTTCCAGTGTTGTCCACATGCTGATGTTTGCAGTCCTGTTTGTCTGTGAGCAATAATTATGCAAAACCAATCCCTCCGAAATTCATGGAACTTGGTGGAGAGGTAGAAAATGGGCAAAGGAAGAATTACATTTTGTTGCGGATCCAGATCACTCTCTTTAAGATGGGGCATTGGTGATGGTGGAGGACTGTGACACTCTGTGGCTATCCTCTAGTTATGGCTCATTTGTGTTTGATCAGCCTCAGTGACATGATTTTTAGCAGTCCACAACAAATGAGATGAGCAGCAATCTTTGTTTGTGGCCATGGTTTGCTGCATGTGTGTGGCACATTGTTAAACTCAATGATTTATGAAGCTATTTATAGACCTGAGGTTCATTTCAGATGAAGCCAGGACTAGAGCAACTCTGTGTGTGGATGTTGGCTTGACCCAGAGATGACTTCAAAGAACAAATGTTGACAAAGACAGACTAATATGCAGCTTCACGACTTGTTAAAAGCTGCACTTAGGCGGGCTTTAGGGCCTGTTTATGGTCTATCAGAACAAATTTGTAAGATGCGCAGTCATACCAAATCAGAAATTAAGAGTATGCAGTTTCTGACCTCTGCCAAGATGGCCAATCGTAGTGTGAAGTTTAAAAAGTTGTGTGGGGAGGGGGGTTCTAAAGCTGTCTGATCATCCAACACAACTGTTTAGATGGAGTATAAAGCTAGGCAGTGTACTTCTCATGCTACCTCCTTTTTGTTTGTTACAGAACTGTTTCTTAAACAAATGCAGCAAAATGAATTACACGTCACGACTGGATTCAGGGCCGATCACAGCATTATTTAACTGATGCATATTGTCACATACCTAAGCCCAGTCCAGTGTTTATGTCCATTATCACAAGGGTGTCATAAAGGACAAGCAGGCAGGATGCTAGGGTTGAAAACTTTGAATATTTTCTTAATGAATGCAGCATTATCAGTCAATAATTGGTTAATAGATATCACAATGAGTACAGTGGACATTTGTTCTGTGCTGATATTGCCTTTTTTAAAGCATTTTTTTGGGGATTTTTTTTCCCATTTTTATTGATAGAGAGAGAGACAGGGAGAATGGAGGAGAGTGACATGCAGCAAAGGGTCTTGAGCCGGACTCGAACTCATGACCACTGCTGGCGACCTGTGCCCACATGGTAACGCCTTAACTCAGCGAGCTAAACGGCGGGCTGATATTGCCATTTTAGTCATGAGACACATGACATGGGCTGTAAACTGGGACATGCGAATGTTGTCCTAGTTGGTCCCAGCTTGTTTCACACACAAGCTCTGGCTGGTAGTCATTAAGTGTCACAGAAGACTTTGTCATGGTCGCCCTGTATTAGCTACATCCCAAAAGCATTCTCTGCTTGCCAACATGTAATCCAGTTGACTGCATCCTCTATTCTCTAGAGCAGGGGTAGCCAACCCTGGTCCTCTAGGGCCACTATCCTGCATGATGTCTCCCTCTTCCAACACACCTGATTCAAATGATCAGCTCATCATCAAGCTCTGCAGAAGCCTGATAACGATCCTGATCATTTGAATCAGGTGTGTTGGAAGAGGGAAACAACATGCAGGATAGTGGCTCTCGAGGACCAGGGTTGGCTACCCCTGCTCTAGCGTATTAAACAACAAGATAATTATTATTTTCAGGTTTTTAATATACATATTTGAATTTGATTTTAAATGAAAATTGCAGTTTGCTAAAAGAATGCGTATATATATGTAAATGAATGTTTTTGCATGTACATGTTGCCCAGGATTTAAATTGTTCAGCATCTTTACAGATTCATGCTGTGTTCTTGGTTCAACAGTCACGCTTTTGATGTTAAATCGGACTTGCAGCTTTTGACAGAAAAATCACAATATTGTATTTTCCTTAAATCGTTTAGCCCTAATGAAAACATAGTTATGAATATTATTTTCATTATCTGCCAGCACATCCCCCTAAATCATGTGCACCCTTAAATGTGGTGGTAACCCAAATATCGGATGGTGTCTCTTTAATAACGTTATGCATCAAATGTAAATGTGTTCCATGTGTACTTTATTTAACCATGTTTATTTCTCTTCTTTCTCCCAGTCTGAACAGCCCAGTCCAGCCAGTTCCAGCTCCAGTTCAGGCTTTGCTCCTACACACCACAAACGGCAAGGTAATTTACCTGGAGAACACGCACCACTTACAGCTGATCTCATGTCTCAGTCAGAAATGATCTGTGTAATGATCCAGTTTAGCTCACATGGAGCATTCAGACATAACACAGCTTTATAGTTGAGCCTTTTTTGCTATGAGCTCAAAATAACTTCTCAGGTTCTCTTAACAAGTCTAATGAAACATAATGACATTCTTAAGTGGGAAAACACTGATTGGGTTGATTGTTGTCTATTTCAAAAATTAAGTCATAGGATTTGAACATGTTAAAGGATATAAGTACAGATGAATATAATAGAATGTAGTTGTAACTTTACAAGAATGAAGTTTCATTTTGAGAAAAAGCGATAATATTATGAGATAAAGTTGCACTTTATTTAAATTATATAGTAAGGTACAGACTGTGTGAATTTTAAAACAGAAAGCAGAGAACCCAGCAATTCAAATTCGTCTTTGGATTCCTTATGAGCAAGCAGTCAGCGACGGTGGGAAGGAACCAAAAAAAAACCTAATATAGGAAGGGAGGGGAAACCTCTGACAGAACCAGGCTCAGGGAAGGCGGTCATCTGCCTCGACCAGTTGTGGTGAGAGTGGGGATGAGTGGGGAGGGGATAGCAAGAGAGGTTGGGGTGGGGATGGCAGGATAGCAGATGGAGAACAGACAAACAAAACAGAACAATGAACATTTTGGAGGTCGGAACAGAAACTGCAGATCAGAGACGTGGAGCTCCAGATCCAGAGACATCTGTGGAGAGAACAAGCACAGGACCTCAGGGGAAACACAGAGTTAGTGAATGTAATGGTGATGTATAACCGTATAGAGAGAGGAGAGGAGAGGAGAGGAGAGGAGAGGAGCCCAGTGCATCATGGGAATCCCTCAGCAGTCTAAACCTATAGCAGCATAACTAAGGGACAGCTCAGGTGATCCTGAGCAGCCCTAACTATAAGCTTTATCAAAGAGGAAAGTTTTAAGCCTAATCTTAAAAGTAGAGAGGGTGTCTGCCTCCAGAACCCAAACTGGGAGCTGATTCCACAACAGAGGAGCTGATAACTGAAGGCTCTGCCTCCCATTCTACTGGAAACTCTGGGAACCACAAGTAAACCTGTAGTCTGAGAGTGAAGGGCTCTGTTGGGATGATATGGTACAATAAGGTCTTTTGGATCAGCTGCAGGTTTTTAAGATAATTATTGGGACATCCTGATAATAAGGAATTACAATAGTCCAGCCTAGAAGTAGATGACAAATGTTTTCTGTTTCATGAATAAGTTGTAGACATTTGTTGTAATACTTGTGTGTGATGCACTAGTGTTCTATTACTAGTAAAAACAACAACAAAAAACTATTTTATTCTTAAAATGTCCAGGTTTTAACCCCTAAACAGCCTCAAATACTGGCTAATAAACATGTACATGAACCACCAGACTGCTGGAAGCTATTTTCCAGCATAGCCTAGTTTTATTTGAGACATCATTGACATTATTATCCTAACATTCAGCTGTATGTCATCTGGACATTATTGAGCAACGTCCAGTATCACCAGCCATGTGTTTCAACCTGTTTGACTGTTCTTTTCAGTTCCCTTATGCACTGACATTGACTTTCATAACTGATACAAACATTGTCCAAATTCTGAAATGACAAATGGTTTAAAATGCTCTAGAAGCCAGTTGGACTAAACCTAGCCCAGGAGGGCCAGTTGAGTCTAGAATGTCTAATTTGGTCCCAAATGCAGGACGTTTTTCATTGATGAAGCTTCTTTTCTTGAGGGTGACCTGTGCTTGTGTGTTTGTAATTTTCTCTGGATGCAGTGGTGGACTTCATCATCAGGAAAAGGGTGGCTATACCTGCCACCACCCACACAGGTAACAGTTCCACTGTGACCTGTGAGGCCCCCACGGTTCAGTCACATCTGCATGGACAATAATTTCCTGCTTGTCTATTTGCATGAACATTCATGCATCTCCTTACAGCCATGTCAGCTGGATTTGGTATGATATCATGGATATGATACCACATAACCCTTCAGAGCACCCACTACTGCAGATCCAGCAACATGTGTACATACTTTATGTCCTGTTGGTCCCTTGATGTCTAAACTGGAAACTCACTATTCATCTTCAGGATTTTTGTTTCCATTGTTGTCCAAAAACTATTAGAAACACATCACTGAGCTGCACTGTTCCACTGGGTAACTTGTTCCTCCATTACCATGAACACACACTGTCATTTATTTTGACTGACTCCTACACACACTCTTAGATTAATCCATCACTGAAAATAAGCAGAACAAATTCCTACTTCCTTGTGTTTGAGTAATGTTTATTAAAAACTACAGTGAGCAGCTGTTGTAGGAGAAACAGTATATTAGTGGGCTGTTTTTTTTTAAAGATTTAGACCTTTAGTAGAAAACAATGGGCAAGGCTCTAAGAGCCACAGATGAGCTAGTGAAGTCAGAAAGTACTGAGAGATGAATTAGCACATTGTTGGTTTGGGGCTTTTCACTGGATTTATTGACAATGAGAAATATATGCATACCTGCCATTCAGTAGCCTTTGTTGCTTGGTTTCTCAGTGGGTTCTTGTTGTTTTAGCATATTTTGGCTCATATTCTGAATTAAATGTGAACAGATATGTTTGAGAAATTCACATTTTTGAGTAAGGAAGGAGAAAGAAATGTGAAATCTAACTATTATCGTTTGTTTTTTTGTAGCCTTCGTCATAAATGGGCTAATCACAGTGGGTTAAAGTATAAATCGTGCATGGAGACGCCAGTAGAACCCTAGAATACAAATCTACATCTGAGAATCTACATAAGTCCACTTTAAAAGTAAACCAACACCAGGTCCTCACCTCCATGCAGCAATGTCCACTGGACCATCCCAACATCCGTCACCCTCCCAGCATGATCTGCAGCTTTTTGCATGTGTTTATTCCTGCTTCATTTGAAATGTTGTAAAAAAGAAACTCAATTGAAATGCTGCACTTTGTGTTGTGTCGCACTCAGTGCTGGGCCCTCTGCAGTCAGTAATGCAGGATCTGCACTCTGACGACAACGATGACGATTCAGAGGACGACGATGACAACGACGTGGACTCTGATGCAGATCGACCAGTACACACACATCTCACACACCACCAGCGCAGGTTAGTTATTGGCCAGTTTGTTGATAGACAGCACACAGTAGTTTCATGCAACTGAAATCATGGACGCAAGTAGCAAATACTGACAAGATACAGAAATGCGTTTTAACAAGAGTATTGCTGAGTTTCTATATATATTGTAAATGACCAAAACAAGCCCTGAACCAAGCTTTGATCACCACAGAATGTCTAAAACTCATACTGGAACTTTAAGTATAAGCTTGCACTCAGTTTCATGTCCTCCTCTGTATTTCATTCCTGCAATTGGTTGACACTGTCACAGCCTGACAGCTAGGCAACTGTCTATAAGCCTGCTTTTAGTTTAGATACTAGTGCTGCAGTAATGTTGCTAAATATAACAAATAAAACAGCTGGAAGAAAGTCTGCAGACTGATATGATGATATGAATTGTTCCATTTACACTGAGCCATCATCACTATGTCTTTGAAATCTCTGGAGTTTGCATTAATTTGATGAAGTAGTCGTGGTTAAACCTAATTTATCATCATATGAGAAAAAATGTGCTGTATTTTATTAATATAGTGATTAATCGATTGTTTTTTCAAGTAGTGAGATATGTGTATGTTGAGGTACTGAATCCATGTCTTTTCTCTGTGACTACCTACTAAGGGTCAGTTTAAGTGACGGCAGTGAGAGTGACAGCTCTTCCCCCTCGCCCCCGTCCCGCAACGAGGCCCCGCCCTTATTAAAGACTACTAATAATCAGGTAACCTGCTATTATACTCTGATGCGTTAGTGTGATTTAATATTCCACAACAAACCCATGTGTTCACTGCATGTCACTCACACTGACTTTGACTCTGTTCATTCTGCCTCCAGATACTGGAAGTGAAGAGTCCCACCAAGCAGAGCAAGCAGGACAAGAACAAAAACATGGATTGTGACAAGGTACACAGGACTGTTGTGTTTTCTAAAATAAAACAACCTTTTTGAAACAGCTTAGTAAATATTCCATTCCAATATGAATGGGTTTAAATGTATAATTCAAACTGGTTTTACTTCTGTGTTCGTGACTGCAGTGTAACGTGGTTGTTTGGTTTCACCAAAGTATATAAGATATTATGGTATTTCTGACTGTTAAAACAGCATTTTCCGAGGTCATCGCCCACAGTGCAGTCTAATACCAATTACTCAGATAATTCCTGGGCGGAGGTTACATGCTTTGGACTTAATTATGTTGAACTGTGAATAAAGTTAAACGCCTTGAACTGTACAAAATGACCTGATTGACACAAACCTTTTAAACTGTGACTTACTGTAACAGCCAGGGGCCAGTCTGGTGAAATGTCATACTTCCATTTCCATTTAAAACATGTTCTTTATTCTGTGCTCTGCAGTGCTACATGACAATCACAAAGTTAAACCCATGTTGCTGTGTGTTCTCCAGGCTTACCTGGATGAGCTGGTGGAGCTGCACAAAAGACTGATGACACTAAGAGAAGGTCATATACTGCAACAGGTGAGGGCTACTATTTCCACCATTATATCACATCACATTATATGTATGACTGTAGTTCTTTGCTTTTGTGCTGCACCCCCTTCACTCGGCCTGCTGTGTTTACTGCAGCACTATGTTTAACAACCCTCTGGCACACATAGATGTAAGGACATTCAAATACTAGTCGGCTGCCAAATGATTAGTGAACACTGATGTGTTTATGGTGCTTGTGCATCTGCAGTACTTTCTAGTCTGAAATAGTGGAAGCAACTGATGGTTAAAGGTCTCTGCCTCTCTAATGCTGGACTTGAAAAAAAGTCTGTTAAATGGTCCAGAAGGAATAGTTGCTCTTTATTACTAGAGGACAACCTCATTTGAAGATAAACTGAGAATATTCCTCACATCTCTCTGCATACTACAGTTGGACTGAGTTAGTCTGTCTGCTTAATAACACAAACTAGATTAAACACGCTCTGCAGGTCAGACTGTGTCATCAGTGCACAATACATTTGATTCAATATCATTCAAGCACATGGCTGAAGTAGTTTCTGTAATCTGTCGAGCAAAATCCCCCACAAATATTGCGAAATGATTGGAGAAAGGATAAGTAAACGCATATATGACTTTAACACAAGCAACTGGGCTACAATATAGTCAAATGAAATGAAGAAGCTTTCCACCACTTAAAACATCCTGGTATTTATTTGAGCAGTGTAGGCCTCATCAAGGTTACATTTTAATTAGGAGGACAAGCGTTGGTGTGATGTGTGCTGTCTAATCATGTCACTTTCCAAGCTCCATACACAATGTTGTGGAATGATAATAATTATGTTCAGTTGGATTTCATAAAAATGCAATAAATGTATCTTAAAACCATCATAGATCTATAAGAGCTGCACATGGAATTCAGAAAATGTAAGAAACAAAAAGGTAAGAAAATGTCCTGTGAGTGCTGGTGCCCATTTTTTCAGGAGAAACTTTCAATATCTGGCAGTTATTTATGATTTACTGCCTATTATAAGAGTTACGGTAATTTTATGGTAATTTCATCATGTGGATTCCTGGGGGGGCACGAATGAAATTACCGTAATGACCGTACTGGCAATGTCATTGTGCTTTACAGCCAATATAGTGTCATTACGGTAATTTTACGATAATTTCATCCAGCGGATTCCTGGGGGGCACGAATGAAATTACCGTAATGACTCCTTATTGGCTGTAAAGCACAACGCCTCAGCTTTCAAAAACCGTTTGATTTTTTTTCCGATAGCACAAACGGTGACATATTCACGGTATTCGAAAGTGCGCTAGTCCAAACGTGTCGCCGATGACACACTAGGACTTAAAGGGTTAAACCATTCTGGATATAGAATGACCCCCGTTATAGTCTTGTTTAGCCAGACCATCCTGCAGTACACTTCATTATCAGTCTGCTGAAGGGTAAGAGATGTTGTTTGTTCCTCCTGCAGCCTGGCCTCTTTGTATTTCCTTAAACTAATCACAATTGTCATTAGCTGAGCTAAGCGAGGGATGCGGCTTGATGTTTGGTGGAACATTTGTACGCAGGGAGACGAGCACTGTCCTGATAGTCAACCGAAAAAAGTTAGAAGGGCTGAGTTACTGCACAATCCAAATCCTCAGCCAAAGTTGACATTTCCAGTGTGGAAGGTTGCCAGCCCAGAGGTGGTTGTAGTTTGAAAACGATAAAACACAGACAGCAGGAAGAGAGGACAAAGCCCACTGAAATGAGCAGCCAGTGGTAGGCTTCTGCCCACAGCCTACATCCACTGAGTCAGTTTACCATGACTTTGATGCAATCTGGTTTTCCAACAACTTATTTTCTGCCTGCGTGCTGGTGACAGCTGAGAGTTGAGGCGTTGTGTTTTCAGGTTGCTTATCCGTCCCATACTGGTGAATGTGATATCTCTTGAACACCTTTAGAGGATTTCTTCAGATTTGCAGAAACAATCAGTTGGACTTGAGGATGAACCGTTTAGATTTTGGTGTTTAAAGGTCACTGCAGCCTCACAAAACAGCTGTAACGAGCACATAACAAGAATTCACTTGCAGATTGGGACAACATTTCACATAAATGTCCTGATGGTTCCAGATTGTAATCAAAAAAACAAGCCTGGAGTGCTGCATGGGTATCGTTGGTCTTCTTTCCTTACTTGTGGTGCTCATCAGTGTACGGATCCAAATACTAGTTACTTGTAGGAACTGAGGCACTCAGAGAAGGGCTGAAATTAAAAAGCCTTCATTTCAGCATGGCCAAATAAGTTAAAAACTATAGCCGACGCGTTGCGGCCTGAGGGCCTTCATCAGGGCTGATATGTATCCTCCTATATATAGGGAGAGGTCACATGACTGGGCGGACCTAGTTCCAGAATGTAGACTGGAGCAAAAAAGTGTGAGCACATCACCCCAGTCCTCTCCATTGGCTCCCTGTTCGTTTTAGAATTGAATTTAAGACCTTGCTGGTCGCTCTCAAGACTTCAATAGCTAGACTTATATCACAGAACCCATTCACTGACACTCCTGGGTTTATTAAATCTGACACAAACCTCTTGCAGGGACACGACTAAAACTAAAAGGTGACAAAGCCTTGCAGTTGCTGCTCCACAGTTGTGGGACCAGTTAGAAATGAAATGTAGTCGCTCCAGGCTGAAGAGACGTTGTTTATTGACTGGCCTTTTTGGCCCGCTGTTCCTGAAATGTGTTGTCTGTAACTCTGTGACCGTGTTCTGTTTTCATTTGTTGTGTGTTTGATTTTTTGCCTTCCATTTTTCTGTGTTTTTGTACAGTACTTTGGTCAGATTAGGCTGTGTTTACCTGTACTCTAGAAATGTTTGGCATAATCCAGAAAGATGTCATTTATTTCCAGAAACAGTTTTGCACTGATTTTAGATTGACTTCAGTGAATCTAATGTACTGACTTTGGTAGATGTACACTGATAGCATCATGTTATATTGCCAGTAAGAAGACATTTAATGCAGTGGAGGTCTGGGCTTTGATATTATGGTTTACATTCCTGCTTTATTAGTTTCTATGCAAAATTAACACTGAAGCGCCAAGTTCTAGATAAAAGCCAGATAAGTGGGGTGGGTTCCCAGAGTTTTCACTGATCTCAGCGTAATATCAGTGCATGCCAGAGCTATTGGTCAGCGATATTGTAACCTTGGATTAGAAGAAGAGCTGTGATCTGTTACAGATCCTCCGTAATCTGCGGCTTCATCTGGAAGCAATGAATTATTTGGTTAACCTCTCTCCACCTAAGAGATTGCATGTTTCTTGCTTATATTCCCGAGGCCTATCATATAGCAGCATTAATGGATCTTCCCAGCAGTGGCTGCCAAGTTCTGCCTCGCTCTCCTAACAAGACGTCTGGCTCAGAGGAAACACGAAATCCCATCCAAAACAGCATCGCCCGTGCAGAGCTTTAACTCGCACAGTAATCAAGCTAATCTAGCCGAGTTCACCAAGTGGCTCCACTTCCTGTTACAAGAGATGGAAATGATTAAGTGGCAGCCTTTCCTGCACGCTGGTGGGGACCACATATGCAGATAGTCTGTCTTCAGACACTGGAGCATGACATGAGTTGGGTAGCCGTTTCCAGCTTAAACGAATCCTAAACAGCAATGAAAATGAGCAAACAGGCCCAATCAGCACCCAGACAACTGCAACAGAGCACCAGAGTGGAAGGAGAGAGCATCTCACTTGGATCGCTCCAATAATTAAAGTGGGCTGCAATGCTCTCCACAGAGGCTTGGTAATGTGAGCAGGGTCAGGGTGGGGCCCAAATCTATGTCCCCAAAATACCAAATGATTTTTAAAACCCAGTTTAAACATGAAATGGTAATCCTTTCATGAAACTAGGACTTCAGCAACTGGAAGATGACAAAATCTCATATTTTGAAATATCTTTGTTGAAGACATCAAAAGAAAGTAAAGTAAACCCAAGAGGCTAAAATAAACTCGAATGGCAGATTGAATAAAAAAATCAGTTTAAGTGTTGAAAAGAGTTAAAATGTTTAAGTAAAGTCCTGAAACGAAGTGGTGTACTCATTGAGGTACTTGAGAGTGCACACAGAGCAAGTGAAATGCGTTTCAGAGGCAGGATGTGTGAGACACTCGGCTCAGTTTAGTCGGCTTCAACCTCGTAGGGTCTGCTGTGTAGTTTTGGGTGTGGTGGTGTTCTGTGATGCCTAAGGATGCACCTATAGACACGTTTTTATTAGACTGGCCTCTTCTGCATTCTCTTTCATGCAGTAAATAAATAAATCATAAAAAAAGATAAACAGAAGTTCAATTTCTTTGATTATTTATAAAAACTTTGAGCCAACATGTGTTCTTCTTCGTCTTCTTCTTCTCCATAGTGCAAGACTGTGCTGTCAAAACGTAATTTACAGTTCAGCCTATAATATCTGAAACCCAGGATTTAACAACTCCAACAAATTAAATAGTGGAATATTTGGGTCCAGCTCTAGAAACAGATTGTACTTGGATATTCAGGTCCGAAGTTTGCATCCAAACATGAACAGAACAGAAATCCGCCTCCTGTGCTCACCTGTTGTTTTTTCTGTTTTCCAGATTGTAAACCTCATTGAAGAGACTGGACACTTCCACATCACAAACACTACTTTTGACTTTGACCTTTGCTCGTTGGACAGAAGTACAGTAAGGAAGCTGCAGAGCTACCTGGAAACCTCCGGACTGTCCTGAGGCTCTGAGCAGCTGGCTGCTGGATCTCTGCCTCCACTTTGACTTTTCTCCAATAAATTCCACCTTTGGATTCAATGCAAAAGCCTGACTGCGGCTGCAAAAGCCTGACTGTGGCTGCGTCCAGTCGCTGTGTGTCCAGCCTGCTGGCTGGACTGAGCTCTCTGAATGAAGAGGTCGTCCCGCTGCAGAGAGCAGAGCCGGGGGTCGTGGGGATGAGCCCTGTCGATCAGGAGATCACCCAGAAAGCCTTGAAAACTTCACTTGATTAAAAACAAAGTGAGGAGGGCGACCTTGTTGCTCTTAATGAATGTGCATATTGTTACCATGTATGTTTCTTGATTTGTTGTTCATTGTGACAAATGCATGGTCAACATTGCCTTACAACATTGTAAGTCTTATTTATTGAATTTAATTTGCAGGTGTGTGTGTGTGTTTGTATTTGAAATGGCAAAAAAAAAACAAAACTGCAGAATGAGACTGTTGAAGCACTTCACAAAAGGCAGATGTTTGAATCTGTGTGACAGCTGAGCATTTCTAGGACTCTGGGTCACTGATTAAGTCAAATCAGAAATCTAACTGAATCATCTCACTGGGAACAAACAACTGCCACAGCTGGTGTTAGGTTGACAGCCATGCATTTCTATTCCAGTCTGTTTAGTTCAAGCCAATGCTGTTCATAAATGTGGAGCTTCACATTATGCAAAAAAAGCTGCTTGCAACAGCCAAGCAGATACATTCCTAAATTACATGAGGTCAGTTTTTTGTGGGAATCCAGCTGGAGGCCAGTCAATGAAGGGAACTGGGTTAGATGATTACAAGCAGTGCTGTATTTTCAAAATAAAATCTGGGTTTAGAGCATCATCTTTGGAAAATGAAAACTGTGTTTGTTTTAGGTTCTTAATCAGTCAAACTCATTTCTGTGCACTGAAAATGTCCCAGAGGCAATCAAATAGCACCAAGACAAAAGCAGCGTTTGTAGGCTGTAGAATCTGTTGGTTAAAGGTTGTTGGAAGACATTCTGGATGAACTGAGAAACATCTGCACACCGCAAGCAAACAGAAATATTGACTTGATCAGAAAACATTGCATATTAAACAGGGCTGCAGGTAGCCATTATTTTATGACCTTATTTTCTGGATTAATCAACGTTTGGTCCATAAAATGTCAGAAAATGGTGAAAAATGTTAATCAGTGGTTTGTTAAAAGAAACGACTCAAACCAATTAATCAGTTGTGAAGATTGCTGCTAATAATTTAATAGTTGACAGCTGGGGGGCAGTGGTGGTCTAGTGGTTTGTGAAGCGAACTTGTAACTGGTGAGTCGCCGGTTCGAGTCCCTGGACTGGCAAGAGGTTGAGGTGGGAAAGTGAGAGCGACCGCTTGTCCCAGTCACCACCACTGTGGGCCCTTGAGCAAGGCCCTTAACCCCTGACTGCTCCCTGGGTGCTGCACCATGGAGCAGCAGGTTAACTTTGAATAGGATGGGTCAAATGCAGAGAAGGAATTTCCCCAAGAGGATCAATAAAGGTTAGATTATTATTATTATTCAATTAATCGTTGCAGCTCTACTATTCCAAATTGCCTATTGAATAAATTAGCCTGCACTGAGAATAGCTCCACACATTTCCATGTATTTGCCAGTTTCAAACACTACTTTCCATTCTCTTTCACACTCCGACACAGCTAACCAGTTTGCGTAAAGTTGCTGATACTGTCGGATGGTCTGTTTTGGAAACTTGCAAAACTTGTCGGATGCAGCTCCCCGATCTCTGCCGTTGACGGGAGAGCTTCACGCGTTATACGTTGTGAATCTGAAGCCTACAGCGTGGATTGTGTTCCTCCAGTTTTGAGAGACTGCATTTAAGTTTGAGCTGAAACACTGCATTTTTTTGTGTTTGATTTATTGAAGCCCCTGTTTTTAAAATTGCAAAAAACTACGTACTTGTCTGCCCTCTAGTGGTACTATTTTGTTTTTGGAATACGACAAAGCACATTAACACCCTCCCTCTCCAGCTAAAGGGTGTCCCTCAACATTCTCCACTGGAACTGGCCTCTTTTTCTACCAAATAAATCAACTTTAAAGGGAGTATCACAACATAAAACTCATCCCATCGCCTGTGTTACAGCTGCTGTTAAAAGATGTTCTTTGAATGAATTTCTCTTTAACGTTTTCATACAACAGCATTTGGCCGTTTTTTATTCCCAGTTAGTTTTTATTTAATTTCAACACTGTTTACAGTAAGGCATTAGTGGCTGCTGGACTGAGCTGATCGCAAACCACTGAGGTGAAAGTTCTCACGATAACAATCGAAAACTACATTTTTACCAAATCCAGGAATACTGTGCTGCAGCAGGTCCTGCTCATCGGCTGCAACTTAAAGGAAGCTTTGTTGTGTTGGCTCGTTTTCTACTGCAGGGCCAATGGAACATGCCAAAAGCATAGTTAATAGGTTCGTTTAGCATACTATTACTTGTTTGTCTGCAGAATATGATTCAAAGGAAATAATTATCTCTTTGCCATCGGGGAAAGTGGAATTGTAGAACAGACCCAAGCCCTGTAGGAGGAAAAGGGAGAAGGAAACCCCCTTAATGATGTCAGAGAGCAGCAGACAGCTCCTGTTTCTGAAATGTGTGAGGAAATGTTTTGGGTCAATCTAACGGGGGCTGTCTAATGGTTGTACTGTTACGGGTGTACAAAAATAAAAGATCTTGTATTTATTTTGCGGGAGTTTGAGTTGTGAAATCGAAGCTCAGCATTAATTTTCCAAGGAGAATGCCTTCTTTAGATTTGTCACAGAGGACTCTTTTGCCAGTTTGATAAACAAGTGGAGGACGGTGGTCCTTTCCAAATGACCTTAAAGGGTTTTTCTTACCCTGTGCTCTGTCTTATGGTTTCTTGTGTATTTTGAGGACATTCAATAAATATTCTGTATGATGTACAGATGAGCTACTCGTGGATGAACTGTTGTTTTTTTGGCACAGATGTTACTTTTTAGTGGCTGTAAATATACCTAATATACTGCTCAAATGTTATTACCTAATGCAGATAAATGTTAAAGACTCTGTGTTCCTGAGTTGAAAATTGAAGACTACAGTACCGCCTAGTGGTAGCAAGATAATTGGGCTGAAGGAATTGCTTACAGTGCACATTTTCGCTTGGGATTGTTTCACTTTTTCTTCCAACAGTCTGCCAACTCTGAAGTGTGAAATCCACTTTTGAGTGTTTTTTTTAAATGGTTTATTATATATATGTATTATATTTTTACTTGACAATCGTAGGCTGATACAGGCAACAGCTGCAAACCAAAACCTGCATACAAAGATGAACAACATGGCGAAACGTGAAGCCAAAGTATCTCGATCGCCCCCTGGTGGCTAGTTGCAGTTTATGTCATAAGCCCTGCCCCCTTCATGTTAGGGTGTTTGGCTTGAGCCACATTTTAAAAATCGAAACACACCACAAGCAATTTTTTTCCCATGTACGGCTTCTGTCATTATAAGTTCTTCTGATCAACATCATCTGATCTGTTTTATGATCAGCTTGTTTTTGATTAGCCATTGGCTGTGGTGGAGTCAAGTTTATAGGCGTGGCCAGGCTGAGACTGTTACATTGGGGTGGCACAATATCGCATTCATATTTTTTTTTCTTTATGCTACATCACTGTGGGCCAAATAGTCCCTTTTGTTGGTCACTCACTCTTATTATTTGCTTATGCAGACAAGACTTCCCTGTACATAAGAACTCCTTTAAAGTGTATTAAGCTTTTTTCATTTAAACCCCAGTTAGTTAAAAACCTGGCACTGTAGCTAAAATTCTGCTTTTTAAATTGTTGATAACGCTAAAGTTAAGTACATTTGAAATTGCATAAGATAAATGTACGTAGGACACTTATGTCAAAAGTGTAGCCCTCTAATAAGCTTCACCATTGGTTGTGTGGGGTGGCCAGGCTGTAGTCTGTGGTGGTCTTGGCCACCTCTTGGCTCCGCCCCTGATTATTTGATGCTATAAAAAGTGTGTATGTAGTTTTGATTGTATAAAGTAGTCGCAGAGGTTTTCAGGTCCTTATCCACATGACTCTTATTTTCATGAATTGTTTCAAACCTCTAAATGAGTTGTTTTGCAGTAAACTGTACTGACTGATATTGTGTTTTGAAGATGAACCTAATTTATAAATGAATGCTAAGGTTTACAGCTTGCATGCTAAGAACACAATCAATATATGGTGAAGAAGCAGTTGATATGAAGCTATAGACGGTATCTAAAAGATGGACATAGTCTTCGGGTCTGAAAGTAAAGTCAACGTGGAAGTGCCTCAAACCTGCATTCTTCCTAACAGCCAGTAGGGGGTGACTCCTCTGGTTACATGAAGAAGTCTGATTGTATAGAAGTCTATGAGAAAACGACCCAACTTCTCACTTGACCTGTTCCCTTTGTAAACATTTTCCCAATACGTTAACGGTCTCAATCTCTAGTTTTAGGACTTTTTGAATACAGAATGATGTTCATTTAGTAGTTTATGGCCCATTTAGAGTAACACAGATAATAAAGCAGGGTGTGTTTTGTGGAGGGAGTACCTTGGGTTCCACAGGTCACTACTGTATCAGTGTGCCTGGTGTCCTTGTCCAGTCAGATCTACTGCTCACTCATTACATCCAGTTTCCAAGGCCAAGATCATGGTTGGTTTCACTTTTGTACAACGGAAGGAAGTGCCAACATTTGCTGACTTGAGTGACACCACTTGAGGACATTTCTAAACTTCACACAGCTCTCTCTGGGACTCAAAAGACTTTATACTAATCCTGAAGCTTATGCAGAAGGGCTCCACAAACCTGGGGGACACACTCTGAGGTGTACAATCAGTGGAGTTCCCTTTTAAGTGATCTTAACTACAACCAGGGGTGGAGAATCCTGGTCCCTGAAAGTAAAAATCCAGTATGTTTTAGATGCTTCCCTCTTCCAACACACTTGATTCCAATGATCAGGATCATTATCAGGCTTCTGCAGAGCTTGATGATGAGATGATCATTTGAATCAGGTGTGTTGGAAGAGGGAGACATCTAGAACATGCTGGATTTTTACTTTCGAGGACCAGGATTCTCCACCCCTGACTACAACCCTGTTCCTTTTAAGTTGGTGAGGCCTGAAATGGGACACAGTTATTGTTACGCAGATAAAAATCCTTGCTCCGTCAATCTCTTCTTCTTCTCCAATCCACTTCAGTTACAACAATATCTCTGAAAAATATAGAAACTTTAAAATTAACTCATTGTTTATATTAGACAAAGACTGAGCCAAAAAGATTCCACAGTGACTTTGTGTGTTCTACTGAAGCAGCTGTGTATGAAGGGTACTGATGGTAAAGTCTAATCCAAAACATATACCTTCTCCGCAGTAGAAAGAGAAGCTCCACTTTCAAGAAACAATCAATATAAAAAGTTATGACTTGAACCTAAAAATATGTCATATTTAAACATACTGTAATTGAATTACAGTGTAAAGGGTGAAAAAGTCAGTAACTGTTTAAATGATTGGATTCTTGGATGGAAATGTTGCTCTCCCTCATCTTGTGGATGACAAAAACTGTGTCGCTCATGTTCTTTTTATGTCAGTCTGAGTGGGTGGTCTGATAGAAGAAAAGTTGGAAGTCATCCAGTTTCCCCATTTATTGTGGGTGTTTTTTAAAGCAGAGAAAGAATCTCACATGCTTTCATCAGCCTCCATGTCATGCATCTTACACTGCACTGGAACAACCTGTTCCTGCTCGCTGACTGGAGGATAAATGTTAAAAATGTCTATGTGGAGGAGTTGGTAGGTGTTGGTTGGTGTTGTCCTATATTTAGGTGGGATGCAAATCCGTTCTGTTACAGTCCATTTCGAGGCTGAGCAGAATTCTAATGCACATATCAGCGGTTTGTATGTCAACAACACCTGGCAGCCCCACCATCAGGCAAAAATATCAACTTGTATGCAATGAATATCAAAATCTGCAGGGAGGTTTACCTTGAAAGTTCTTAGAGTGCAATAATGCTTTATTTTTTTGTCTGAATAACACCTGATTGGCATTATAAGACTGTCCTCATATTGAAAAAAATTGTGCATGAAGGAACCTCTAGCTGAGACATTACAGTCAAATGACAGAGTCCTCTAGACGTAACAGACAGGAGCAAAAGAGGAAATCAAGTGATAAATAAGGTGATGTTGTCATTGTGATACTAACGGCCAGTTCATGCATCTGCTTGTCTGAAGGGTCTGGTAGGATACACACCATGGAAATGTTATCTAATCTAACCTTTGTTGATCCCCTTGGGTTCCTTCCTTCTCATTGACCCATCCTATTCAAAGTTAACCTTCACTAGGAGCAGTGGGCTGCCGCGGTGCAGCACCCGGGGAGCAGTCAGGGGTTAAGGGCCTTGCTCAAGGGTCCACAGTGGTGGTGACTGGGACAAGCGGTCGCTCTCACTTTCCCACCTCAACCTCTTGCCAGTCCGGGGACTCGAACCGGCGACCCACTCGTTATAAGTTTGCTTCACTAACCATTAGGACACCATTGCCCCGCCATCATCCACCTAGCCTGTCCAAACAGACCTTTCCATACATGTCCATATGCAGGCCAAAATGTGTGTCCATGTGGCAACTACACTACAAGGGCAATAGTGTGCATGCTTGGCACAAACTTGTTGTTATTATACTACGTTTCCAGTCTGGGGGAGTCCACTTGGAAGACTTTGTTGCATGCATACAACATATGTTGTATCTATGTATATGCATACATACACAGTGCCAAGCACACACACTATTGCCCTTATAGCATACACACTGCATGGACTGTCTGTGCAGTAACAACACTGCTACCCTAGTCGACACTTGTGTACTTGCAAGTGCACAAAGTATAACACTGGTCTAACAACAACTATGCATCTGTTTATGTCCACATGTGTCCATGTAAGCATCTGTACCAGAGTATAATCATAGATTAAGCACTAAAAACATTGTTGAGCATAGCTTTATATTTATTACATTTTCAGGGTTTAATCAGCTTTAATGGCAGACTTTTCTTGCTTTTTCTGTCACTTCCATCATTTTAAGCACCAACATATCAGAGCTTTCAAAAAAATGTCACTTCCCCAGTCATAATGGAAGGATTGGATGCTGACATGATGGTAGGGGAACTTGTCATAGCCTCAGGGTTCAGTTATGTGTTGTTGTGTAGACTGACAGGGAGACACCTCAGTTATATCAGGGGTAGTAGTATTATTTCCTGATTATATTGTCGGGTGATAGACAGTTAGACGTGGTGTTTCCACTGGAAGAAATGTGATTTATAAAGCTGTCAAATCAAACTATAGTTAATCCTCCTATCAGACACCTCTTCATTACCTCAGTTATCGTCCTTTCACCAGACTCTTGGCACTTCACTGCTCCACCTGGGTTTTGTCCAAATGCCGCAGCTCTGGGTTCAGATCGTTATGATTGTTTTTATAACTCCCTTTTTCCCTGTTTTTTTTTCCAGTGTTTAGATGATCCATCGTGCAAATCTAACAGCTGCACACTCCCACTTCTCAGAGTTTCCACTGAGCTCTTTAAAGGTCATAAGGTCAATGTTAATAGCAGGGGAGGCCAAGTCTGAACTCCCTACATGCCTCTTTACAAATGATCAAAGTCTGAATCAGTATTATGTACATGGCTTTTAAACATTTAACAAAAGCCAGTGTTTCACCACGAGGCTCTGTTATTTCTGCTTGGAACATGTTTTCGGTGATGTTTCAGAATTCATCCACACAGAACAGATGACAAGAGGCAGGATTTAGATAAAACCTCTTCCTTTATTTCTCTCAGTCATGTGAATGTGAAGACAAACTGAAAAATAAAGAAAATCTCTTTACAACAACAACAAAAAAGAGTAAATGATTTCACCAGTAAGATCATTTTGATTCTAACATGGAGATGTACAGGCTCTGTGAATGTGGAACTAACACATATTTGCCTTTGAATGAGTTCAGAAGTTTGATATGAATCTCTTGTCTGTATGAAGGTGGAGTCAGGATGTCAACATGAGACATAGCCTTTCTTCGTATCTCATTAATGTACAAGCAGAAAAGACACCAAACTGATACATGTTCTGAACCCTTTTTTGACAAACAACAGTGTTTAAATCACTCAAAGTGTGTGTTCAGCTTTGCCTGCTGTACTCAGGTTGCCAGATACAGACTGTAAACACATTTTGGTGTATGTAGCAAACCTGGCAACTTCGACTGTGGCTCAGGTGGTAGAGCAGGTTGTCCACGGGTTTGATCCCCGGCCCCTCCACATGCCAAAATGTCCTTGGGCAAGACACTGAACCCCAAGTTGCTCCCAACGACAGGCACCTTGCATGGAAGTCTGTCGCCACTGGTGCGTGGATGTGTGAATGGGAAACACAATTTAAAGTGCTTTGAGTACCACTAAGATAGAAAGGCGCAGACCATTTACCATTTACTCCATGAACTCACTGCACCAAGTGGATATACTTCTCTTTATCTGCCAAATGTCTGTCATATCACCTAGTTGCTACCTTATCTGTCTGCTGTTTGGTGCTGAGCGAATCATGTACAGTGAGTTTGTCAAAGCCTTGTCAATGAAAACTGCTGCCTGCAAACTCAGTTGAGTTTGTGAGTTAGATTACCAAAGCTAAAGCTAGAGGAGCTCTCTCTGCAACACACTTAATCTGTTACTATTGATCAGTGCAGCTTTAAAGTGAGACTGTAGTTGAAGAAGGACAAAATAACATAGTTGTCATCTATGAATGAAAGGTTGAATTCAGAGGGAATAAAACATAGAATTGCTCAGTTTAATACATTCAGGGGGTTTCGCTGCCACAGCCTGGCATGTTCTAGGATGACCACTATGTGAATGAACTGGGTTGCAGGGTGGAGCCTCTGTGGATCAGGCTTGTTTCAGCACATCCTGCAGATGCTGGAGAATTTAGAGTCAGCAGCTTGAGCTCTTGGTCGTGTTCCTCGAGCGGTTGGGTACAGCGTCCTGCTGGAAGGCTGCTGACATCAGGGAGTGTCATTGCCATGGAGGCTGTGTTTGGTCTGCAACAATGTTTAGGTGGTTGGTACATGTCAAAGTAACACCCACATGGATGGCAGGGATTTCATTATACGAAGATGATCTTATGTTGTTCCATCATCTGTCAGTGGTTCTGATGCTGATCACTGTAGATATCACCGTCTAACTGATGATGTTGACTTACTTTGCTGACTTTAGAACTCTTCTCTTCCTCAGATAATGTTAAGTTGGGCTCAGTCTAACTTCCATTTCACTCCTCCGGACATTAAGGGGATCTTGGTCTGAACTGATTGGTCCAGATTACCTGGTGATGTGCGGAGGTTGCAGTTCCAGTCTTAAACCTGCTCATAGATTCATTGGGGCCTGACCTAATTAATAACAAACATATTTGATATTATTGATATTATCATACATTTCAGTTCTCGCTGATGACTCGATAACATTCACCACATATCCCCTTTCACCTTTTCCTCGCTGTAAAGTATTGTTCACATTACAGCAGGTTGTTGCACCACAGTCTCCATTTTGTTAACATCTGTTTCCCCGTTACATCACATGAGGTGGTGCACTGCTCCCTGACTGGTAGAATCATCTTAATGATAACCTCTAGTGTGTGTATATCTGAGATTAGAAAGTGTCTGTGAGGGCGCCCCGCTAGCCTAATGGTTATGTCGCTTGACCCAAGTGCTAAGGCATAGTGGCTGTCCCGGGTTCGATTCCAACCTCGGGCGTTTACTGCATGTCCTTCCCCACTCTCTCCTGTTTCCGTCTCTATCCACTGTCCTATCTAATAAAGGCATAAAAGGCCAAAAATAAATCTTTAAAAAAAAAAAGAAAACACACATTAATTGACTAACAATGATGTCTTACCACTAGAAAACACGTATTAGTAGACTAAAAAACATGTCTTAATGCTAGAAGTTATGTCTTAATACTAGAAAACACGTCTTACCACTAGGAATTACGTCTTAATGCTCGAAATTATATAAGACTAGAAAACACGTCTTAAGACTAGAAACCACCTCTTAACACTAGAAAAGCACGTCTTAACACTAGAAAATACGTCTTAACACTAGAAAATACGTCTTAACGTAAGTGACTATATAGGGTATAATAATTGTAAGTTAAGATTCAGACAGCGCTACAAAATGGAGAAAGCCTTCGAGAATATGAAGATCTACATGGGACCACAAACTGTTTCAGGAAATAATACACATGGAGGTGATGCATTAGGTTGAGCTGAGATTCATCGAAACACAAGCATGAGTGGAAAACCACTGGTTTATTACAGAGATGGATGGATGGGATGAGTGTCAGAGTGTTTCAGAACAGAAATAATCTCCATCCAGACGAGCTCAGCTTTCTTTGTCTGTCTTAAAACACATATATATATGACCGTTGTACGCTGTTGCAGGTGTGGGTGAAAACATGAAGCAGGAGGTTGGTCTCAATGGTGAGTATTAAGACCGCAGATTTCCTGAATGCAGCTGCCAGCAGAGACAACAACGGCTGTAATTCATTATCCACGTTGAATTAACTGCTGGGAATCACGGCTGATGTCTTTGTTTTCCTGTGGCCAACTGTCACGTGAGTGGAACGTGATGAATCATGGAGCAAATGTAGTGACTAATACTAATCAGAAAGCAAACATGGGAGGTCGCATCACTGTTTTTCAAAAGTCTCGGTTTCTTCCTGTCCAGACTGAAAGCAACAGCCCGGAGTTGAATTAAATGAGAGAGGTGTCAGCAGGGTTTCCAAAAGTCTGTTTTAGGCGGAGTAGTGCGGACGCTAGCTATTTGTTTCAAAATGAAAGCAAATTTCTGCAGCTCAATTCAGATGGAATGAAGTTAAGTGTAAGAAAGGAAAATATGAAGCTTTTAGTGGTGCAAGCTGTCCAACAAGACTCTCATTACAGCTACCACAGACTGAAGCATCTTACTTGGATGTGGAAATAACTTCTACACTGCAGATGGCTAAATTACCAACAAAGATCAGACAGCAGAAGTAGGCTAGCATGTAGGGATGATCCAAACAACTAGTTTCTCAGAAAAAAGTAAGAAAACACTCAGAAAATTGAGCAAAATTTGACCGATGAGGTTAAACAGCGTCCGAACAAATATTGTGTACATCTAAGAGTCATTTTCCAGTTTAAATGCTGGTAAAATTTGTGCCACTTTGTTCCATTTATATGAACATTATTCTACAAAACCTACAACAAAAAAACATTTCAAATAACACCCACATGCCTGTGCTGAATGTGGATACTTGTTGCTCTATACTATATAAAAAACAGACTCAAAAACAGAGACACAAAACAACAAGACAAAACTACAAAGAGACAAAACTACAAAGACACTCGAAACAACTACAAAGACAGAAAAAATAAGACAAAACTACAGACAATAAAATAACGCGACAAAACTACAAAGAGACAAAAAATAATGAGATAAAACTACAAAGACATTCGAAACAACAAAGAGACACAAAATAACAAGACAAAACTACAAAGAGACAAAACTACAGTCAATAAAATAACAAGACAAAACTACAGACAATAAAATAACGAGACAAAACTACAGACAATAAAATAACGAGACAAAACTACAAAGAGACAAAAAATAGTGAGACAAAAATAAGACAAAACTACAAAGAGAAGAATATTAACAGAGAGAGACTCATAACAACTACAACAAGACAGAAAGTGAATAATAGAGACTCAAAACAACTACAGATAGATTTTAAACAACTACAAAGAGGAGCAATAAAACATGAGCAAAGAGACTCAAAATGTAGAGATCATCCACAAAGCAGCATTTAAATCCCAAACCTCTCCAACTGAACCTCCTCTGCGACGCCCAGCGAGCACCGGAAGCTGAAAACACACCAGCTTTTATTGAGTTTAAGCCATTTTATGGATGATTATTGAAACCTGTCACATCGTTACACACAATGTTTAGCAATGGAGTCCAACCTCCCTGCAGTAAATCCTACTTCTCCTGAAGCTCATAATTTTCTGCATCACAGAGCAGCCCGGTGGTCATTCTTAAGTCTCTAAATGGAAGCGCTGTGTTGAATTACAAATAATGTACAGTAAAGAGGGTAAATACCAGGAACCCTGAAGCACACAGGAGGTCTTTAGAGGTGTTTCAGATCTCAGAGAAGGTCCGATTTTTCATTAAAACTCACATTATAGGGAAGTGCAGTGTGAGACGGTGGAATATAATGAAAACTCCAATCCTGCCGTCGCTTCGCTGCCTCCTGGGAGTGCCAGAACAATTCCTAACATCTGATCAATGAAGAAGATTATTGCTGATAGTTGGGTTATCCATCAGGATCTATGGGTTTTTTTTTTGGTTACGTCACCATAAATGGGGGGAACTGGTGGAAAATAACCAAGTATATTTACTCAAAAAGTGTACTTTAGTAGTCTTGAGGTGTTTTACTTGCATATTTCCATTTTATGCATGGAAATATTGTACTTTCTACTGCACTACATCTATATAACAGCTTTTTTAAGGTGCAGATTTGACACAATGGATAACAGAACAAGTTTTATAATACAACATGCAGTTAAAGATTAAAACGTCCAACCTTTGTGCTCACGTTTCAGATGTCTACGAGTTCCAGCAAGACCAAATTCCCTTAGAACCCCTCACTGATTTTAATAAATGTTCCAGTGATCCTCAGCAAAAATCAAAGATTAGGGGAAAAAAGTATTACAAATCTGTGTATTACAACTTTTATCTTCTCAAAGCTGCAGCAGCTTCAACAGTAACATGCTGCTGACACACTGATGCTTCAATATTAATAATCTAATGATGGCACATGTAGTAATATATCTGTCAGAGGGACCAAACCAGGACTTCTACTGCAAACCTTTAACCACATTTATCTGCTGTGTACTTCCTTAAGTACGTTTTTCATGCAGGACTTCAAAAATCGAGCATATTTACCATTTCGCACCCTTAAAACGCTGCTGTCTCTGTGCAGCAGGTGTAGCTGCCTCATGAATAATTCCCCGTTAGTTTGCACCAGAGTCTTTATTCATCACCATTTCTCATGAGACAATTTCAAATAGTCTCCCATTATACTGGGAACACTGCAGTGGCCATGAGCTACAGTTTTTTTTTTCCCCTGAGAGGGATGAAGTGGACAGAAATCTCTGTGGCTAGCTTTGTAGTTCAGGTTCTATTACTTATCAGGATTATTCACTGCATTGAAGGACTAAATATTCTTTATTGCACATTTAAATAAACAGAGTGCTGCGTTTACATCCCTGCTAATGTGTATTGCTGCATCAAAATATGACTGAATTCAGATCATCTCCTAGAGATTAAATATAAAATAACCCAAAATTCCTGATTTGGTTAAACATCTCCTCATGGAACGCCTCACGTGCAGGCCACTGTGGAAACTAGCTGTGCAATAAAGACAAAAATAAAAAGAATCTCAAAACAACTACAAAGAGACTAGAAATAACAAAAAGAGACTCAAAACAACAATAAAGAGACAAAAAAATGAATAATACAGACTTAAAACAACTACAAAGAGACTAAAAATAACAAAAAATAGATTTAAAACAACTACAAAGAGACTAGAAATAACAAAAAGAGACTCAAAACAACTATAAAGAACCAGAAAATGAATAATAAAGACTTAAAACAACTACATAGAATAGAAATAACTATAGAGACTCAGAACGACTACAAAGAGACAAAAAATAACTACAATGAGACTCAAAACGACTATAAAGAAACAGAAAAATAAATAATAGAGACTTAAAACAACAACAAAGAGACTAGAAATAATAAAAAGAGACTCAAAACAACAATAACGAGACAAAAAAGTGAATAACAGAGTCTTAAAACAACAACAAAGAGACTAGAAATAACTACAAACTGATTCAAAACAACTACAAAGAGTCAAAAAATAACAAAAAAATGATTTAAAACAACTACAAAGAGACTAGAAATAACAAAAAGAGACTCAAAACAACAATAAAGAGACAAAAAATAACACAAAGAGACTCAAAGCAACTATAAAGAACCAGAAAATGAATAATA
>OMNN01079380.1:0-10092 GCA_900302755.1 Chromis chromis | reverse complement strand
TCTCTCAACAGAGGGCCGACTTCCTCCACAGCACCAGACTAATAGACTGATGGATCTGGACACAGTGGGAGACGCCTGCAGCTGTCCTCTCTCAATTGACCATCTCGCACACACACAGACACGCACGCACACACAAGCATGCATGCACACAAAACACACACACACACACACACACACACACACACACACACACACACACACACAGTATCTTTCTTCCAGGCTTTACTTTATGCTGCTTTTGTATGCTAACATACAGCCCCCTGCTGTGGCGCTGCCTGTACCAGAGGACAGAAAGGGCAAAAATTCTTTCAGGATCACATAGTTGCGCTACATTGCAGCAGCTGTCAAACCCTGCACTTTGGAGCTGTGATATTTTTTCAATTATTTTAATGGGGATGGAGGAGGTATACTGGCAGTAATGGCTCTTTCTTATCATAACGTGTTTTTCTCTCATTTTGAGCACATATTTGTAGATCCCACTGAAGTGGAGGTGTCAAGAGAGTTGCAACGGATCATGAATTATTGACAGCGTCGCCGTCTGCCGGTCACGTGCGAGTCTTTGCTTTCTATAACTCTTGACATGGAATCAAATAATAGAGATGCCCTTGCTCACAGTACACTACACAGTGGCCTGTCTTGTGCTGCTTCTCCCATCCTGCTGGGAACCAAAAGGAGATATTTATATCACTCTGCACAGATCATCCTCCTAAAACACAACATCCATAATGGATGAAAGCCTACCAGTCACTGCATAACATCTCATTCTAGGGGAAAGCCCAGAAGAGAGGAGGGAGAGGAAAGGGTAACTACACAGGCTTGAGTTTTTTTGAAGAGTTAAAAATAGACAAACAGGTAGAAAAGTAAACTGGCAAACATGTTCAAAGGGGAGTCTGAGTAATGATGATGGAGTGATGCCTGCTTTTTAACCACCATTAACAGACATTTTTTGACAAAAGCACCATGCAGAAGGAAATCGGTCTATGTTATACAGACCATAATGATTCTCTGGAGCTCTTTATGCTTCAATTTGAAGGATTTGCAGCATGGGTGGCCAAAAAATAACTTTTTAATTCGACAACTGCATTTCTCTTTGTAGATATTTATAATGATATCATGTGATAATTTTCCCTGAGATCATAATAAAAACCAGGAAAATTCACAACAAATGCTTCAGGCAAGGAATTTCTCATTTCAAATCAGCCTATCCAATCATAATTGTGATTACAAACTAATAAAACCACAATCATGATAATTAAAAGTGCACAGCTGAATAGAACAACCAGATTAATGTCTGGAGTGCAGGACAACACTCTGGTAATTGAGTCAGGTTTTAAGAATTAGCCTTGAAATCTGAGAGATGAAGTCCTCCCTGCTTCTTAAGATCTTTATGAAAGGGATGGACCCTCACTTTGCCCCTTCACTGTCGTCACTCTGTGAAACACTGCATGCACAGTGGCAGCTTTACCAGATGTTTAGTCACAAGGCCCAGATGGGCAGAGCAGATAAACATCAGCTGTCTGCAGAGAGTAGGAGTTAGGGGAAATTTCAGAATCCATACAGCAACCGTCTCCCTGCTCACTGTGAAGTGGAGGAGCTCCAGTTTCCTCTGCACTCGACCGGAGTCCCCTGCTGCTGTGAGCACCACACACTGACAGCTGACAGAGCTGAAGTTTTACTCCAGCAAAGGTTTCACTGAAATGGAAGCACACATTGTACTAATTTGTAGGCGCCGTATTTAGTGGAGTGTGTCTGGAATTTAGTAGACCAACAGGCTTTTTTCATTAGTGAGTGAAAACCATTCTGTTAAAGTTCCATTAAAGTCCAATTAATCACTTTTAAAACCTGTTTGTTTACATTGTATAGAAAATTAATCACGTCTGCAACAGTAAGTAAGTGATTAAGCCATCTCACCAGTTAGCATCTCACAAGTGTTGAGGTAATTGTTTTGCACTTGAAAGTGGTTTAAAGAAAACTGAAGGTAAATGTGAGGGTGATTTTTAGGTAATTGCATTTTTTGGCACATGTGCGGTTGATATTAAAAAGTCACCGATGAATCAAATCAACCAACCAATTTCATCTCTACCCTCAAATGACAGTTGGAAAGAAGGAATACTTTGTGATTTGATTTTTGAAGTTGTTGTTTTTTTTTAAATCCTTCCTGCCAATTATTTCTAAAGCATTTAGCTGCACGTTTTTGAAATCGGGGTTCTTTTTCAGCAGCACAACACACTCTGTTCTGACATTTTAATTGAGTGCAATCTGCTTAAATTTGTTAAAAACATGGAAAACTTTAGTGCCTTGTAGGGAAGGAAGTTGCTAAGTATTACTAAGTATTGGAGAGCTGCAGGAAGATTAAATGCTAAAAAGGAGGGCCTCTGAAATAGTTTTCAAAAAAAGTACAAATCTTCTTTTTCTGCCAGATAATCAAAGATTGCCGACAGCAATTCTAAATTTTGAATCAGCCTCTGGCTGCTCGCCAGCCACCAGCAAGCCAGAAGAATGACAAGCAAACTCCCACAAAGCCAGACTGTTTCTGAGGAAACACGGCCAATAATTAGCAACTGCCTCGCTATAAAAAGGTTTTTGTTTGTCTGGCTTTGGTCTTAGCTTGAGTTTCACTTCACACTATAACAAAAAGACATCACAGTGATTATAACAGCCCCATACATCCACATCCTCCCACCACGAACCCTCATTCACAGTTAGAATGCGGCTCTCGAATCGTGTGAAAAACATTTCAACGATTGTTTATAGCATCGAGACCATCTTTATTGCTGGAGTTTACATAAGTAACGGTAAATGTCTTGAATTGCTCGATTAGTGTCTCCTGTAATCAAGCTCTTTATTCAACAGGAACCTTTTGATGATTACTAGAAACCTTTTCAACCAAGCAACGACATCCAAAGATGCAGCAGCTAATATCTGCATCTGCAATTATCTTACACTGTGTACAGCAATGCAACCAAAGGAATATCATTTTCATCTCAAAAACACTAAATAGTCAGTGCAGGAGAAACTGCTTCTACTATGTACTTTTTTATTAGATGATGACACCATGTCTTGCTGTTTTATCTGGTCTCTCTGAACATCCTGTAAAGCACCAAAGTAACGCAGCAAGACACACAGCTCGATTTTACATCGTGTTGTCGCTGCAAAGCCTCACAGTGACACGCGTCCTGCTAATAGGTCCGTCAAAGCGGAGCTGGGCGCTGTCTGACAGTGATGTCCTAATCCAACAGGGAACTGCTGTTTTGGCTGTTATGCTTCAGCAGAGGAGATACTTAGACCCAAAAGGCCAATATGATCACAGCAGAGAATGGAGATAAAGTCCTCAGCACGGAGAGCGTGACACTGCCTGCATGTCTGTGGGCTGGTCTGCTCAAAATACATGAGTGGTTTTTTTCTGGCCTCGGATTTGTTGTTCATTGCTATTTACATCGTGTTCACTTAGTGTGATTTCACCATAATATATGTTTCCACTGTGCATGTTAAGTTCACCTGCTTGTGGGAGATTGTTTTAGAGAGAATACAGTAATACATTTACAGTCCCTACAAAAAATATTCACCTCTCTTGGGAAATTTTCCTCTTTTATTTCTTTTTCAACATTTAATCATTTGGCTTTTTGACAAGAATTTTACAGAATGACTCTTTCATGTCAAAGTGAAAATAAAATTCTACAAAGTAATAATTAATTTAAACTATAAAATAACTTACTGCATACTAATATGAGTACTAAATATAGTAATATGGTACTAAAAGTCACCATTACCAAAATTCTCCATTAGTGAAATGGAGATTATCTCAGTGCAGTGAATGTGTCTGAAGTGATTGTAATGTAAAGACACCAGTATCTGGAAGGTCCAGTCACTAGTGAATCAGTACTCCTGGCTATAACTACACCATGAAGACAAAAGAACACTCCAAGCAACTCTGTGAAAAGGTTATTGAAAACAAGATACAAGAAAATTTGGAGTACATTATTAAGAAATGGAAGGCCACCAAGACACCTATGACTCCTCTGAAGGAGTTGCAAGCCAGTATTCACCATCATGCTTTATGGTGGGGATGTTGTAATTGAGATGATGCTCAGTGTGTCACACAACGTCTAGTCTGATGGCCTCTCATCAGACCAAAGAACCTTTTTTTCCGACAGAGGCTTTCTCTCCCATAAAGCTTTGCCTGGTGTAGAACCAGCAACAGTTCCACAGTCCCTCCCATCTCAGCTGCTGAAGCTTGCAGGTTATATGTGAGCCATTTTAAAGGAGGTGATGCACTCACTTATTTTGCATGTTATATTTAAAATGATTTGACATTACTTTGTAGAAATCAGTTTTCACTTTGACATGAAAGAGGTTTTTTTCTATAAATTCTTGTAAAAAAAAAAAAAAAAAAAAGACAAGACTAAATAAATTGACCCTGATTCAGTGTTAAAAAGGAATAAAAGGGGAAACTTTCAAGGTCGGTATGAATACTTTCACTGTATGTACCACAAATTGCAGGGATTGGAAAAGTGGAAGGTAGATGTAGAAAGCTCCAGACTTTGACGGAGCATCCATACTTGCATTAGTGCTTCAGGTTTAGGCACTGAGGTCAGGCAAAAGTTGTGGTTTCAATTAAATGACAATGCACACATTTTGTCTGAAGTCACTACATTCTTTCTTTTCTTTTCTGTTCCTAATGGTGACTAATTGCTGCTATTGCTGAAACATACCCATAAAATTCAGCAATGCTACTCGACTGGATATTTTGGCTAAAAATGTTTTACTGATACATTCAATTTTAACATTTTTGCAACTCACCAGATTGCCCATTAATTAACAGCATTACCTCTTTATAGTAATAGAAAACATAATCCGGTCAACATTGTTCCCTTCAAAACATATTTACTGCTGCAGATTAGTTGTGTGGAAGTACACTTTCTCCAAGACAGGCTTAGAGAGAAAAAAATCTCAGCCAACAAAAGTAGAAATTATTGCACTAGCTTCTAGTGACTCAGTCCACAGCTGTTTATAAGTAATTGTCATTTTAACATTATTGTCTCATTTTAAGTCTCAGAGTCCATCAGAGTAGAGAATTGCGGCGTTCGGTTCCCTTCTGTATCATTTTTCCATCACACTGACATTTTCTGTGTCAGTTTCTGCTGAAACACAAAAGAAACTGGAGCTTAATTGTTATTGACGTCAAACTGATGACTATGACTGTGGTTTATAGACAATAAAAGCAGTGGCAAAGAAAAGCCTGTCCTCATTGCCAAGGGGAGGAGTGACAGATCCTCTAAACGCAATGACTCACTGGTTATGGTATTTGAGAAGAAAACAGTTTATTTACACCTCAGTATATGGTAGGAGGAGAGAATGTGATGCAGTTCACAGCATGTTGGAAATGTCTTGTTTCCGTATTTATGTTTGTGTAATTGATATTTTTTTGAGTACTCGCAAACAGGAAATTACATGGATGGGATTACCTTGGGATGTATAATGTATGCTATGGAGTTAGTTAGTTAGCAGAGAGGTTTTCTTAGCTGACATTTATTTATTATCGCTTCAACACTCAAGAAAATACAATGCTTCTCAGACATGTTGTCCAGTAAAGAAGCGTGTTTTATCATCAGATCACTCAGCGGTTTTATAGGTGTGTTATGGCCCTTGGTGCCGAGTATTCGTGCAAGTAGGTTTTCTTTTGTGGTTTTCTTTCATTTTAGGGTTACGCCCAACAGGAGTGGCAGTTCCACATGTGGTCACTCCACAATTAACAGGGAGCTTAAAAGCCAATCCACCCTGATCATCGGGGCCTTTGAGCCAGAACGGCAGCTAGGGAGCTGTATGGTGTTGGTGTCTTTCGTGACTTGCCTAAAGCTAAGCATGCGTGGTGTTTTTAATATGTTGCATCAGCTTTGTTTTGTTAAGAAGCTCGCTTTGATTTGAATTTGTTTTTTCTCTTAAGTTGTAAATAAATCACTTTTCTTTGTTACACAATCATTTTACTCCCCTCATCCCCCGGCTCAAGGGGATGTAACATATTTGGGGGCTCGTCCGGGATCTGGACCCGGGACCTCTCGGGACGTAACAAGGTGTTTATAGTGATGCTGACACTTGATGATTTTTGTTCTCCTAATGCATCAGCCTCATACAATTTTGACTTATTTTCATCTTTTATTTCAATATTTTAAAAAGTCATGTCTGGTTATATTGTCTCTTTTATATTGCCGTGTGCTTCTTTTATATCTTGTCTGAATTCCATTTGCATATTATGTAAAGCCCTTGCCTTGCTGTTGAAAGATGCTATTCAAATAAACCTGCTTTGCCCTTTCCTTGCCGATCCTCGTGAAGTGGAAGTCGCACAGAATATAAAAAATCTGTGTATTACATCCGTGTGCTCAGAATTTACTCACAAAGGTGCGCACGCATTGATGCAAACTGCAGCCATCAGGCATTAAGGGTTTTAATTCCTTAATTGCCTTCCATCTCATGGAGTATCTCTGCTTGACCCCCCCGAAAGCCCCATACTCTGTCAGAACATAGTTTTATAGTAAGAGTACAGAATTACCTTTGTGGTAAATGCTACACAAATCAACGCAAGATGCATCATCCTTTGAGTCAGTGTCACATTAACTCTGTGTGAAATGTCCCTTGTATGATGAGTCAGATTCAAGGCGGAAGACAAAACAAAGGGGGGAAAGAGTGCAGGGGGGGAGGCTGGAGAGCAGAGGGGAGTGTGCCCAGAGCTTCGTTCCATGTAACTCTATATACAAAGCTATCTGCATTCATCCCATCTCTGCAACAGACATCAGACACCCAGCTCAAAGCTAATTCCCCTTTTTCTGCATTGCCCTCTTCCCCCCCTCCTCTCCAGGACACTGTCCATTAGCTCGCTCCGCCAGAGCCCGAGATATTGGGGCCGATTCATATTCGCTCATTAACACTTTCTTCTTGCAAAATGCAGATTCCATTAACAAACAGTCTGTGTTGCTGCCCTGGGCAAACTGGGAACATGGCGAGAACATCTAACAGTGAAAATGCAGAATGGGACAAAACAACTCTTTAAAGGGGTCATTGTGGTATAATAATGAGATGAAAGATTCACAAGCTGTATTTCTGCTGTGTTTATATTGCACAGCTCTAATCATATGGCGCCTTTGTTATTTCAAAATGATCTCAAATGTGATTCATGTATTTATAAATCAATCAATACAGACTGCATGCAGACAGACAGCAAAAACTATGAATAGAGAACAGCTTTGTCGAAGAATCCCAGAATTGAACTGTTAGTCAGATATAGTGCTGCAGCAGTTAAATGCCTCTTCATACAGATTCTTTGCTACAAGATGCAATTTCCAGGATATATAGTTTTAAACCATATCTCCTCCCCACTGCATGTGTGTACAATGTGAATTATTCATGACCAAATCCTTCAAGGCTCTGCCAACATATGTGCAATTAATGATAGAAGGATTGTAAGGGTGGGGAAGTGGTGTGGCTTTATCCTGGTGTTTCCTTTATTTCTAATTCAAGACATTTTTTTTTTCTTCCCACAGAAAGAAAGATTAAAAAAAATATGTGCATGAGAGGCAGTGAAGCAATAAACATAAAGGCACTAGCTGAGGCTTTGTGTGTGTCCCACTTTGCTTGAACTAATTTTTCATGTCGCACCACAGTTTACAACGTCAACATGCAAAAAGCACCCTTTGAGCTTTGCTGTGGAGGAACCAAGTGCCTGAATCGGAATGTCCTAAATGTGCCAAATGAGACGGACGTAACGAAGGGACAGTATTCAAGTACATTATAATGCTTTTTGCTCAAAACTAGGCAGCAGACACGCTCAGATGGCAAATCACCAGGAACTCTGTAATTTCACTGTGCTGCACTGTGTTTATTTAAAACAGCTGATTAACAACCTTATTAAGTGTTGCCAATTTGCTTTATTGCAAACCATGACTCAGAATGGCATCCAAACATAGATTCACAAGCACTAAACTGCATTAATACATCAATAATGTAGATGTTAAACATCCCGGGTGCTGCACAGGGGATTTGCCAGAGTCCCCAACCAAGTGAAAATAAATACAACCGACTGAGCATGTTGATAGATGAGGCTGTGACACTTGTGCCGCAGATCAATACGCTGGTGTCGTGCATGGGGAGATGAGGGATAAAGACACGTGGAATTAAAATTAAAAGAACGAGTAAGGTTTGTGTTTAATTTTCCACAGTAGGACTTTTTTTAATAGGTGCTTTCATCTTTTTTTCCGCCTGTATACTTCCTGCACAATGTGGGAGTTAGATCACTATTAATCTGATGAAAACAACAGAGCCAAAGGCAAAGCCAAACAGACCCATTTCTTTCAAACTAGATGACAAAAATGAAAAAAAAAAAATTGTGTCTGCTGCACCGAAATCAAATGAAAGAACACTGTGGCAGCTGCCATGTAAAGCACTCTCCGAATCCAGTAAATCTCTCCCCAAGAGCTGCACCCTAATAGTCAAGTAATAGCGGGCTAACAGAGTTGAGCACATTTCAGAGTGTGCAGGGGAGATAGTTTTGTCACGGAAAGCAAATGCGCCAAATGCACCTCCCTCAGTAGTGACAATAGGGGGGCAAAGACGTATTTGTGAGGAATCACATATTTCAAATCACACATTGAGCTTCTAAGTATAGCTCGGGTTTATCTGCGCTCCTGGAGACAGAAGCTATGAATACTGCATCCCTCTGGTTGCTGCCACCCTGTCAAAGAGGGTTTCAATGTTGAGGCATGCTTGGATGGATAAAGTGGAATTTTTATCATGAGAACAGCCCCATTCACTTCTCTTGTGCGTTCCTTTACATACAGGCGTGGGATGCAGAGTGTTGCTGACTGTTCCTGAGAGACTCAAAGGCAACATTATATTTGAAAAAGATAAAGCAAGAACAAGAGCATGAGAGGCTCCCAAATCTTCTCTGAAAACTCTATAGATTAGGGAGTGATGTATGATCGTCTCCACCAGATAAAGTCCCCGTTTAAAATGAGGTCTAAGCGATCAACGGGGGGAATCCGCGCAGGGGGCAGTCTGCTTCTGTTTCAACTGGTCGAACTTAGGTATTTCTGCTTCACTCTTTGGACCAAGGATTGATTTTCAAGGCCTGGTAAAAGCAAGCAAACTGAGCCACAGCTCTGCATCTCTGCCATTATTTCACAGTCCAACACTTGGGCCTCATTTTCACTAATCATACATCACTCTGATCTATGATATTTTCAGCAAATGTAGGATGAGCTCCAAACCCAACTGGCACATTGATGGTTTTTGCCAAACGGGTGTGGTTTCCGCACCATTTACATTTGGCTCACACAATGGCACATGCCGTATGTGATTCCCTGGAACAATATTCCATGTGAAGCCAACACTGCAGAGTAGTAAACACTTTTTTTTTCACTCAGATGAAATTAAAGGTTATCATCTTTGCAAATGAAACAGACAGCACTGTAATATTTTTAATATCTAATATTTATTATACAGTGCTTTTAAAAAAGTATTCAGAAGGAAGGTTTCTCTTTTTATTGCATTTCAACATTGAATCGTGGTCAATTAAATTTGGCTTTTTTGACAAGAATTTACAAAAGAGAACTCTTTCAAGCCAAAGTAACAAACTGATTTTCACAAAGTGATGTCAATTAATTAGAAAGCAGAAAATGTCCCCTAAAAAGTAATTACATATGTATTCACCCCGTTTAAAGTGACTCAATCTGACAGTTTTGCAAAGAATAATAGGGTAAAATTTCAGTGTCCAGATGTACAAGGCTGATTGATACCTATCCACATAGGTCCAATGCTGTTATTGCGGTCAAAGGTGAATCTACTTAATACTGACTTTAAAGGGGTGAATACTTATGCAGCAGTCACTTATTGTACGTTTTATATATTTAATTATGTGACATTACTTTGTAGAATTCTGTTTTCACTTTGACATGAAAGAGTCTTTATTTAAAATTCTTGTCAAGAAGCCATAATAAATTGATAATAATTTGATGTAGAAAGGCCACAAAAGAGGGAAACTTCAAAGAGCAGTGAATATTTTTTATCGGCACATTAACTAGGGCTGGACGATATAGCTAAAAA
>OMNN01079375.1:0-11363 GCA_900302755.1 Chromis chromis | reverse complement strand
GGCCCAGACTTCCTTCACCCCAGACACCTCCTCCAGCTCTTCCGGTGGGACCCCGAGGCGTTCCCAGGCCAGCCGAGAGACATGGTCCCTCCAGCGTGTCCTGGGTCTACCCCGGGGCCTCCTCCCGGTGGGACATGCCTGGAACACCTCCCGGGGGAGGCGTCCCGAAGGCATCCAGAACAGATGTCCTAGCCACCTCAACTGACTCCTCTCGATGTGGAGGAGTAGCGGCTCTACTCCGAGCTCCTCCCTAGTGACTGAGCTCCTCACCCGATCTCGTAGGGTGCGCCCAGCCACTCTGCGGAGGAAACTCATTTCAGCTGCTTGTATCCGGGATCTCGTTCTTTCGGTCATGACCCAAAGCTCATGACCATAAGTGAGGGTTGGAACATAGATTGACTGGTAAATCGAGAGCCTTGCCTTTCGGCTTAGCTCCCTCTTCACCACGACGGACCGAAACAGTGACCGCATAACTGCAGACGCTGCACCGATCCGCCTGTCAATCTCCCGCTCCATCTTCCCCCCACTCGTGAACAAGACCCCGAGATACTTAAACTCCTCCACTTGAGGCAGGACCTCTCCACCAACCCGGAGAGGGCAAGCCACCTTTTTCCGGTCGAGAACGATTTGGAGGTGCTAATCCTCATCCCAGTCGCTGTGGGGACCACAGGATCTCGTCTCTGCTTTTTGCTACACAAGTTGATTTTAACATTTTTGCAAAATAAAGAATCACAAAAATTCCACTTTAAATTTAACTTCTTATAATTTATGGAATAACTGTGGCTTACTGCACGAAATACATTTTTGATTTCTCTCTACCTCTAGCCATGGTTGTGCTGTTTCCATAGAGGTGCAGGACTTTATATTGCACACATTGAATAAAAAAATGTGACAGGGGCAAGAAACACAAAGGAACTGCTTGAGGTTCAGAGAGGTAAATTGTTTTTGTTCAGGTTACTTTTTGAGCTGAGTATTGAGATTTAACTATATTAGGTTAAAACTGCAATTAAGAATGTCAAACATGGGCTGTGCATGCATCAGGATTCAGATGGCAGCTTGGCAGAAAGCAAGAACAGGAAAAAAAGAAGACTAAAATAGGCCCAAGCTCGGTAGAAGCAACTAATAACAAGATGAGCAGAGGTCAGAGCCCAGACAGCATTCCTGTGATCAGAGTGGTCTTGCAAGATAGAAGTGCTTGAAGTATCTAAGAAGTCAACAGTAGAGGAAGTGAATTGTGGGTATTTATATCTATTTCTAAGAGAGAAAAGATGTTTGATGGAGGAACTGACCTCGAAGCAGGGTCATGTCAGTGTTTCACTTTGCCCAGCATCAGCACTACAGCTTCCATACGCTTCCTCCAGCCAGTCATACCAAACAAGGATACTTTAAAACCAGGTCTGAGTCATAACCAATTTCCTTCCACCTCCACGCAGGTTACCGAGCTGAAGGAGCGACTGCGGCCCATGCGAGGCTTCTGGGTGTCCCTCCCACACACCATCTGCAACGACGAGAAGATGGCTGCTGACGTCACTAATGAGGACCGCTGCTGGAATGGGCAGACCCGGGGGAGGTGAGCAAGATCAGAGCAAAGGGCTGGAGGGAGGAGGGGGGGTTCGGTATAGGCGGAGGAGGAGTGAGTGATGGTGCAGAGGTGGAGGGATGCAACAGATGGAACAGGGTTTATTTAATTTTGCCACCACCAGTCACCCACATGCTCCCTGCGTGGGCCTGCTTGCTTTTATGCACACAGACACAGCCGAACACCGTGTACGTATCAGAGCAGATTTAGAGGCACCGTGAAGTCCTGTGTGTTCCAGCTGCATTTGGCAACAGTTGATGTAAAAAGTACACCCACCTTCACAGCTTTAATCACAAAGTGTGACTGCAGCCAGACATGTGCTGGTATCAAATTGTACACGGCTTAATTAAACCAAAAATAACAATATTTCACATTACTCATCAGTATTCTTTGCTAAAGTAGGATAGAGACTTGCATCAATTAAATAATCCAAAGCATCTTTTTAGACCTTGTGTTTATTTTAAATGACTCGTAAAAATGTCCTTTAGCCATTCCAGTTGGTCGTTTTAAGGAAACATAGTGAACATTTTTAACCTGATGGTGCTGCCAGAAGCTCTGACAAGTGTCACAAAATTTCAGATAAAACCATCCAATAGTTGCAGAGACAAAATGCCAACCCTCTGGTGGTGTTAAAGGAAAAGTCAGGCAATCACCAGAGCCATTAGGATTCCTCCTCAGGGGGCCATGAGTGTGTGCAAAATGTCATGGCAATCCATCAGATTGCAGCTGCGATATTTCAGTCTGGGCTATCCCTAGAATCAGTGTGCCTAGAAACAGCACATGGTTAGATGAATACAGATTTGTTCACACTACAAAAAGCTATTACTGTGTGCTTTGAGATTAATAAACCAACAGTCCTTATATTGCAGTGATATAACAGCAGGCAATGAGTGGCTTTCCCTTATGAAAACAGCCAGTTATTGCAGAAATGATGGTATCTATGAAAATATACAACACATGTGAATTCCTCCATATGTGCACGTTCAGGTACCTCCCAGATGTGACAGGTGACGGCCTGGTCAGCCAGATCAACAACCCTGAGGTGGAGGTGGACATTGCCCGTCCAGATGTAAGGACCAGGCAGCTGATCATGGAGCTGAGGGTGGTGACCAACAAACTGAGGCACGCTCAGAGCGGACAGGACACGGACTTCGTAGACAGTGAGTGTTCCTGACAGTCAAATTTTTTTTTGACCATCTCTGATTTTTATCAATACACATCAATCAGCCACAGCATTAACGTCACTGACAGGTGCAGTGAATGACATTGGTTATCTCGTTACAATGACTTCTGTCCAGGAATGGGATACATTAGACAGCAGTTTGAGGTGTTGGAAGCAGCGTAAAGATCTGAGCAACTTTGACAGAGACCAAACTGTGTTGACGAGACGACTGGGTTAGAGCATCTCCAGACAGGTCTTGTTGGGTGTTTCCAGTTTGCAGTGGTTAGTACCTACCAAAAGGGGTCGAAAGAAAGACAACTGGTGAACTGGTGACAGGTTAATTTGTGCCCAAGGCTCACTGATGTTTGTGAGGAGAGAAAATCGGTCCATGTGGTCTGATCCCACTGAAGAGTTACTGCAGCTTTAATGCTGAAACCTGAATGCTTGCAATGAGAGAAAGGTGTCAGAGCACACGGTGCGTCACAGCTTCCTGTGTGTGGGGATGGATAGCTGCAGACTGCTTACAGTGTCCATGCTGAGTCCTGTCTATCGCCGAAAGCACCTACAATGAGCACGTGAGCATCAGAACTGAGCAATGGAAGAAGGCCTGATGAATCATGTTTTCTTTGACCTCATGTGGACGGCTCGGTATGTGTGTGTTGTTAACCTGGATGCGCTATGGAAAGATGGCAACTAACGGAGGCTGTAGAAAGCTCTAGGCAAGGTTCTACTGGGAAACCTTTAGTTCTGCATTCATGTGGATGTAGCTTTGACACGTGCCAAGTACCTAAACATTTCTGCAGAACACTAACACCCCTTCATGGCTGCAGTATTCCCTGATGGCACTGATCTCTTTGAGCAGGATAACACTGCAAAAAACTGTTCAGGAATGGTTTGAGGAACATGACAAAGAGTTGATTGATGGAGGCCCCATCTGGCAACTTCCAGAACTTAAAGGACCTTCAGCTAAAGTCTTGGTGCCTGATACCACAGGAGACGGTCTTCAGAGGTCTTGAGGAGTTCATGTCTCGAAGGGTCAGAGCTGTTCAGGCAGCACATAAGGGACCCACACAATATTAGATAGGTGGTTTTAATGATTGTTGCAGCTGATACTTGGTAAATCATTTGGACATTTTTTCCTTGTTTCAGGTGAGGAAGGCAGTGGCTCAGGGGGTGGAGATCATGGAGAAAGGTACAACGATGACTGGCCAGGTTATGGGCCTTACTCCCCACCCTACAGCAAACCCCCACGTAACCCAGCATCCAACCCTGCAAAGCCTCCTCGAAGCCGAGACAGAAACGGGTCCAAGTGGAACAGAAACAACGGCCACGGACGGGTCCGATCTGCAGCCAGTCTGCTCTCCTTCTCCCTGGTTCCTTTGTTGTCTTTGCCTTTCATGGTCACTGTTGCCCCCATGTGGAGATAGCTGGTTATTACAGTCTGGAGTTGAAGGGAATTTTTCTGTCATGCTGGAATCTTAAGCACATTATGAAGGGAAAAAAAAAACGCCATTCCATTTGGTTACACCAGCAAAAAAACAACAAAACAGGCTAATTCAGCAATAATCAAAAACCTGTTTACAGCACTAAATAAATAGGTGAATATTTTTCCTACTCCCCAAGTAATAAAAAAGACATTACCAGGCATTGATAATTACAAACGAAACCTAATAAGTACTGCCATTTTTTTAGTGCCATTTGTGAGATGTTTGACCTATTGGAGTCTGACGCTGAATGGTGTGCTGTGCTGAAAGTCTTGAGGGGAACAAAGGAACACATGTTTTTTAACATCAAGTGACTTAGCAGCTTGTTGGGTGAAGGAGCTGATGGTTTGGTGGTGTGCGAGGTAGAGATTAGTCATTCCAGTAATTACTTTGTTGTTTCAGTGAGCAGTTAATTCGATCTGAGTGCATTTGTTGGCTGCCTCTCTCACGAAATTCAGTTAATTAGTTTGATTCAGTTTGGATGTGGTTCATTATGTTCATTTTTCATCTTGTATAAGTAGTAAGATTTAATTTACTTGTTTTATTAAGTTTCCCTGTTTTGGCTCAGAAATCTTTAAAAAAAAAAAAAAGAAAGGCAAAAGTATGACTCTTGAAATCAAACAAGGGACTGATTTTGAATGTAAAAGCTCAAGCTAGTTTGGGTTGCTTATATGTAATATATTGTTGGTTAATTTATTTGTAATATATTTTGTTGTTCTTATTATCATTTTTAAGGCAAAGGTTGAGTGTTTGATCTTCTAAAAGAAGTTTTGTCTTTAACTTTCTCTGGTTAAAAAAAATAAGTTGTATTTATAGTTACTTTTGGTAAACAATCATTTTATAATATTATTGTCACACCAACAGCAAAAGGATTACTATCAGTAGGTTTTTTTTTCTGGTGTCTTCAGTCTTAACCAGAGATTGTTAATGAGCATTGTGTGTGAATGTGTATGTTTGTATGATATATTGTTTGTTACATGTTCTGGTTACAGTTCTGAGGTCATGTTGAGGAGATGTTGGGATGTTTTTAATCGTGCTCTTTTCTACTTATTTTTCCTAAAAGCAACAACAGATGATGGAAACTGTGATTTGAATAGTTACAGAAAGACAAGTGAAGTCAAGAACTTGCATTTTGATGAAGATGAGATCAAAGAAAATTCAAGAAAAAAAGAAAACAAGCTTGTAGCTCTGCAGAGAGTTAGATGAGAAGATTGATTAAAGGAAAATGAATATGATGCATCCAGCAGCTGATTAGTTTAGCACAAAGACTGGAATTACCTCGCCTGGCTTTCTCTGAAGGTAACAAAATCTGCACACAAGCCCCTTTAATATATGATACAATTTGTTTAATATGAGAAAAAGTGATGTGTAAAAACAACAATTTGTTGTTTTATGTCCCACTTTTTTGGCTGGAAGCAGTTGCTGCGTAACCTAGTGGAAACTCTCATGGCCATAACCCCTGTATCGACTCCACACCTAAAGTTTGGGTGTACTGTATTAAATATTGTGCTAATTGGCAGATAACATTTGTGTTTTGCAGAGCTTCGCGCTGTTACCTCTGGACAGAACCAGATGAGTAGTTTCTCAAGTTCCAGTTTCAACTCCTAGAAAGTATATTTCCCAAAATGTTGAGGAATTCTGAACAGATGATTTAAGCCAGTTTAAAGGACCCCAAAAGAGAACGGACACTGAGAATATAAAGGAATGTAAAGATGCTGCAAAAAGACACTTCTGTTAAATAAGGAATTATTAAATCCCACTTTGAATTACACTTCTTGTAAGACGGGCTAATATACCTGTACACTACTAAAAAATGCTAGAGGAGGGTTTCATTCAAAAACATATCCATTTTTGAAAAAAATATGAACAACTTTTAATGGTACTCTTTGAAAATGCTCAGTGAAAAACATGCGGTTCAATATTACTACTGATTAGTGATTAATGCCAGCAGTCGGACATGGATATGTTTGGAATGAAAGCCTTCAAGAGAGTAGGAAGACTTCAAGACTTCACCACACACAGTGTTATATTGCACAACACACACAAGTGATAAAATGTGTTTCACAGTATTTCAAAAGCAACAGTGTTTCAATCATGTGCGCTTTCGATGATCAGCAGTCAGATTAGTCGGTGGTGGCTGCAATATTTCCACTGAATTTCAGGAAAGTTGTTATTTCGTCCGACCTCTCATCCATTCCCACTACTCGCACATTCCTTCATGGTGAAAGTATAGCACAACTTTTTTCATGTTGTTGTAATGGTTTTTTGGTATCAAACAAGTGATATTTTCTGCTTCATTAAAAAATTGAAGAAAAGTATGTAAATGTGTCTTTTATTTTTTACAAAAGTAGCAACAACAACAAAAAAACGCAGTAAGAAAAGTGAAAATCTCAGTTGTGCCTTTACTTATATACCAGAATAATTAAAGTTCTACATCAAATGTTCAGACATGTATCCTCATGAGATTCTGCACTAATAGTGGATAGTATACAACACCAGAGTAGCTGACTGTAGCTGAAGCCACAACATCACCAGTTCATGACGTGTATCTCAAACCTCCGAAGCAGCAGGACGTCCTTTGGTTCCACTTTTAGCCTTTAAGAGGAGCTGTCTCTGTGTTTGGATCTTCATCATGTGAGAGCTTCTTATGATGAGTGAGGCGGTGGATGCAACCACGCTGACAAGGACAAGAGAAAACAGATTTTACTAAGGCGGTATGTGAAATAAATTCACAAAGCATAGTCACAAATAGCTCAAAACACAGTACATATTTAAGACATACAGTACACAGTGAATCAGTTCTGTGCAATATCACTTAAATGGAAAATAATTCAAAACTGCATTCCTTCTCAATAACTGCATTATTTTAAGTACACAAGTAGAGTATTTCGTCTTATGAACAATCAATCAAATACTTTAGAATGACTATATTGAAAATACAGATGGTAAATTGCTTTAGCACTGGTGTTATCAATGCAAATCAGAGTTACTATATCAGCTCAGACGGTGTGAAAGACATTAACATTATCCCCCACAACCCCCAACCCCACTCTCACTCCAACCGGAAAAAGGCAGATGGCCACCTTCCCCTGTGCCTCGTTCTGTCTGAGTTCTTCTACTTCCCTTTATTAGGTATATTATTATTTATTTTTTTGTTCCTTCTCACCGTCGTGGGAACTGCTTGTTTATATCGAATCCAAAAGCAACCTTGGATTCTTCATAAGGTCTGTAACTTACTATGGTAAGCGCTGTGAGACGACGACGATGAATTTGCGCTATATAAATACTATTTAATTTAATTGAACTGCTGTTGACACGATCCGATAAAAAAATATTTTCTTTGCTCTGTGGGACAAATCTGCAAGATTGACTTTGCTACAGAACATGACAGGAAGCCTGATGAATATTGAGGGGCACATTCTCTGGTCAGATGAGACCAAAATAGATTTGATGGGCTCCATCATGTCTGGCGTTAACCTGGTCAGGACTACTGCAGTGAATGCATGCTCCTGATAGTGAAGCACCAAGGTGGTAGTGTGATGATACGAGGCTGTGTGAGGGCAAAGGGCACCATGAATGCCTGTGGATATAACAAAATACTGGCTGGCAAGATGACCCACAGAAGCTTGGCAGATGAGGAATATTCCAGCATGATAACAATCCAGAGCACACTGCCAAAATCTTACCTGAGTTTGTAAAGAAGAACAGTAAAAACTATGACCTGGTCGAGTATACCCCCTGACTTGAATCCAATAAAATACCTTTGAGGTACTTTAAAGAGAAAAGTAGAGCAACACAATCGCTCCAACAAGGAGCAGCTGAAAAAAATTATCTTCTGCAGAAATTTAGTATCCTCCATGTCGATCTCTGTATAAGATCTCAGTAAAGGGGTGCTGAGTTTTGTTGCATTGAATTACGACTGAGGGGCTTCTATTTTTTAATATAGTCTATCTAAATAGTTTTTCTTTTTACACAAAACAAATTATCCCACTGTTCACCTTATATTTAATGCAATTATCGACAGGTAATACAATTAAAACTGTTGTGTACTGTATGTTAAAATCTTTACCTATCTGCAATCAATAATGTATATTTCACATATCTTTGATTTTTCATAATTCAGTAGATAAACTATGCTGAGAGTGACAAGCAGCCTAATTGTTGCTGCTAACTTGATTGTGAATATAAAACATCAACTTAATGAAAAAGGAATACTTTGACAGATTAATATGGAACATTTAACCCTTTTTACTTTATATTTTTGGAGCTAGATGGTTTTTTGTAGTGCCATGTAATATCAAGACTGCATAATATTTAAAATTTGAAATAAAGAACTTAAAGAAATAAGTATTTTGTTGTTACCTTCCACAACAAGAAGACAAAAAACACCAACAGCAGCAGCAATGCAATGACCGTCAGGAAGATTATCCACCACGCAACTTTGACCAAGAATTCAGTCTTTCTCTCAAGGAACACCGTCAGTTTTACCTGTGGACACAGAAACCATTATGCACACACTGAAAATCACCAATATATTTGCAGGAGTTTGAAAAGATTTGCTAGTCTTATACTGCAACATACAGTAAGATGGTACCTAATGTTACTCTAAATCAAAAGCATTTTCTAAACCCAAAGGGTAGTTGAAAAAAATAGCAAATACTTGCCTCAGAAATTCAACAAATTGTTTTTTCAACACTGATGCTTTACCTTTGTCCCAGGATTCTCTGTGCTAAATCCAATATTCTCTGGAGAGTTGGTTAGCCTCAGAGCGGCGTCCACGACAATATCAAGGTAGTTCAATGAGCTGTAATCCTAAATGGGAGGAAAACTAAATGAGTGAGTGGTGAAAGGCCTCTACTGACAGAAGCAACAAAGTTAAAACTAAAATCCAAAAATATTTCTTGGAAATACTAACCTAAACCTGCAGTAACATGGTGGCAGCTGGAAACGAAAAGCCTAATCCCCTTCAACCTGTAGCTACTATAACTAAAATGGATGCCGCATTTGTTATGCTTCATTTCTGTTGCATTAAATTGAAGCTGAAAATGTTTAAAACAGGTTCAGTAAGAGTGTCTGCTGACTCATTGGTTTGTGGTTGTTATTTACTCTAATTTAGATTAGGCTGAAGTAAAAATGTAAATTTTTACTAGACTTTTTCGCATCCCACTTGGGTCTGGTGATGGGACAAGGAGACCTGACAGCTGACAAATGTCTTTAATCCATAGAGCCCAAGGATGTTTATTTTAGTAGTTCACTTTTATGGTTATGTAGCTGTAACCTACTAAATTTGGGAATGTTTTTTTAGGTGGATTGAAAAACAGATTAAAACATGCCCTGTGAACTTTAAAGTTATATTTAAATTTAATGTCACTCATTGCAACACCTGTGAAAGGAAATAAATGCATTTCCTTGCTCTGAACACACTGGTAAAGCTGATTTCTCTTTGTCTAGTCATGTTTCTTTTACAGTTTTTTTTTTTTTGGTGTGTCACTGGGTTTTTTAGCACATTAACCTCACCTGAATATAGAGTGCCATTTGGCTCCATGGGCAGGAGTGTGTACAGCATTTAAGTGCACATTCGCATGTGTCCCTCTGTTTTGGGACCTACTACCTCCACACAATCTGGCTCGATAGCTGCTAAATGCTCCATTATGTTCTGCGGTTGGTGGCTAATTTTGTCTGTCTGCCGTTTGGTGCTGGGCCGATTGTGTACTTTGTGTTTTTCTGCTAAAAACAGTTGACTGCTGTGGCTTTAAGCAAAACTATGTGAGCAGTGAGAATGAACCCAAACAGTAAAGTTGCTGAACAACTAAACCATGAAATGTAAAACTTCCTAAAGTTAGTTGCTACAAGTGATCACTTTCACACTGTCATTTCATACATTGTTAAGAATATACAGATATAAGTTATAGATATTTTAAAGCAAGAAAAGAGGTGAATTTCATATGAGAAAACAGCATTTTACTGAAATGATGCACCTCTGCCAAAGTTGCGTTCCAAAGGCGGGAATGCAGAACCAGCAGTGCAGAACTGTCCAGGCCCAGCAGAGGGCAACGTATCTCCACACACTGGAGTCCATCAGAGCAGGTCTATCAATGAGGACATGTACTAATGAGACATTTGGCTTCTAACAGATTATTGACAGATAGTAGGTGATGCTTTCCACTCAACACTTCTAACTCCCATGACATATCCTTCACTAGAACTAACATCTCACTAGAACTGCATCAAAAGCAACTTAGGTTCACATCAACGAAAGTAAACAATTTTTTCGTACATTTCTTTGAATAAAGCCTCTTGCTCCTTAGTAATAATGATTTCTTACCAATGTTTTGTATTTTCTTCTTGATAGAAGAGATGTGAGTCCATCAGTAGAGAGGGCTTCATGTTCAGCTTCACGTCTTCTCCTTGATGGAGCGTGCCAACCCTTGATATCAGACACGATCAGGTTAGAAGTATTTATTGGCTTAAGGTTTGAGAACAGTGAGAAAAAGGTAGAGCTTTTTATTACCTTTACATCTTTAAGTGGATTAACTTCGTTTGTAGGCGAGCAGGGGACAGATAGTACACCTTCACTGCTGATGTGAGTCAAGTACAGGAGCCACTTTCCTACAGAGTTCTCCTTCGGCCAATAGATGTTCAATGATGCATTTGCGAAAGAGTTTAGTGGTCGGCCCAAATTAGTTATCTGTTCGAGAAACAATACACAGGTTGCAAAAATGCCTTCAAGCAAATAAATGCATTTTATAGTAAGAAAGCAGGAAACATCATCTGTATCTGTATCCCATCCCTACTTTTCATCTCTAACTCTTCTATTTCTACCCCCTACCCGAACCAGGGTCTGTATCCCATCCCTACTTTCATCTTTACCTTTCTACTTCTACCCCCTACCCGAACCAGGGTCTGTATCCCATCCCTACTTTCATCTTTACCCTTTTACTTCTACCCCCTACCCAAACCAGGGTCTGTATCCCATCCCTATCTTTACCCTTCTACTTCTACCCCCTACCCGAACCAGGGTCTGTATCCCCATCCCTACTTTCATCTCTACCTCTTCTGTTTCTACCCCCTACCCGAACCAGTGTTTGTATCCCCACCCCACTTTTCTTGGTGCAGTTGGTGTGAGACAGAGGTAGGT
>OMNN01079372.1:0-20300 GCA_900302755.1 Chromis chromis | reverse complement strand
ACACTCTAGTATCTCTCTCTCTCTCTCTCTCTCTCTCTCTCTCTCTCTCTCTCTCTCTCTCTCTCTCTTTGTCTATATTTCTATGCTTCTTCCCCATGTCATCTTCATTTCCTCCTAACTTGCTGGCTAGAAAAGCAATATTAGTGATAGTTGACAGCAGGCAAGACAACACGAGAGGTGAGAGGAGAACTGAGATCTGTACAGACAGAAGATTTCACAAATAGAGAAAGAAAATAAATATGCAGTAGTTCAGAGAATGTTATTCATTCTTTATTTTAAATTTGTGCTGAGAACATATTTGCCATCCAAACGAGCCTCAGAGGACTGTGTGAAATCCAACCCGAGCTGCTGGATGGTTGACTGAGCCGATACAGGAGCATTTAAATTCAAGGTAAGCGCCCTTAAAACTACTCTCAAGAAAAAGGTTTGATTTATTAGACCTGCTGCAGCTGTCTTTGCTTGTGTGGTTGAAGCAGTCAGGGTGTGTAGAAATCACTTAGTTTCCCAGAAGCTGGTTGCATTGCGTGTGCCGACTGTAAACAGACTTCTGAGGCCGAGTCTACATGACTTTAATTCCCCTTTACTGTCTGTTTCTGCCTTCTCTCCTGCCTGCCTTTCATATCTTGCTTTCTCTTCCCTGTTCGTTTGCCCTACCTAACCTTTTCTCCTTCAGTGTCCCCTTCCTCTCACATCAGCCCCTTTGACCTTTAGCCTTTACATCCCAGGTGGAGTGCGATCTGGTGGGATGTCGGAGGCCGATGTGAATACTTGCCCCCAGGTGTTTGTGGTGGACAGCCAGGCCAACTACATCACCATGTCCAGTGCAAAGAAACAGAGGTGGGGAGGAGTGGGACAAAAGTTGCTTCTTCCGCTGGTGGTACTGGCTGTTTTGGGACTCATTATCGAGGGATTTTTAATCCACCATCTTTACCAAAAGACTGAGGTGAGGCTGATATCTGCATTTGTCTGATTTAATAGATGATTTTGGAGCAATTGGAAATTTCTATTTTCGGGAATTTCCCTTTTTTTCTTTACGTCATAGTGAGATGTGTTGGTGGGCAGCTGAACATGTTTCTACACGGATCATCATTTACTCTTTAAGTTACAGGCCGATAATGAGAAACGTATCGAGTGGACTCTTTCTCTAGTTCTACTTCCCTTTCCTTTCTATCTCGAGGGAAAAAACCCACAACATTAACTTCACTTTTCTGAGACAGTTTCATAATGCTGTTTATTACACACCTGCCTTTTTAATGTTATGCTGTCTGCATGCTATGTAATGTGTTACAGTTGAAAATCTAACTTTCAATGACAGGCTTAAGTTGGAAGATCCCTTTAGCAGCTACTATGTCTCTTAGCAACCAAAAGTGAAAGCTAGAATTGTTATTTCCTTATTTGCATTGCATATTGGTCAAACAGCATTATTGCAACATTACATTTTATGAACAAATCTTTAAAAAGTGTGCTTTTCCATATAACAATAATTATTCAGATTTTTTTTAAAAAGTGCTCACAATCTTTGTGTGGATTTTGTCCTAATTACACAACTCTACATGCATATTTGTCTCCACAAGGCAAGAATCTTCTTGTTCTTACATGCACTTGAACGTTTGACATCCTATTTCCTATTACTCACTGGTGTTTTTCTCTCGCTATTGTTTCTCATTCTATTTCTTCCTTTCTCCTCCTGCAGTCTCTCTCGAGATCTCATCCTCTCTGCCAGAATCTGTCCGATCCCCAAACAGCTGGCCAGATGGTAAGTGTGGGTGTACAGTGTGCACATCTTTAGGTATGTAGTCACACTGCCTGGCATGTGTTGGAGTTTTTCTTTTTCTTTTTTTTTTTTTCAGGGTGGCACCATGAGTCAAGTGGGATCTAAAGGTACTGAGTTACTTTCTGTTATCATAATTTATTGTGCTTCATCACACAACTAACATGATTTGACTACATAACATATCATAGCATCATTTCCCCCCCAGATTTTCAGAGACAAATAATAATAATAATAATAATATTAATTTAATCTTTATTAATCCCCTTGGGGAAATTAATTTTCTGCATTTTACCCATCCTACTATACATGGCAGAGCAGTTTGCTGCCGCTGTGCAGCGCCTGGCGAGCAGTCAGGGGTTTAGGGCCTTGCTCAAGAGCCCATCAGTGGCCGCAGTGTGGGTTCAATCCTCTGACCTTCTGATCAGTAGCCAGGGGATTAACCTGTTGCGCCACCACTCCCCACCATAAAATACCTAATGTTGTTGTGTTTTTGTATTGATTGATTTATGGGTTGACTAACTGGTTGATCTGACCTTGATTTCTTAAACAGATTCCAACGAGATCCCCACAGTGTCGACCCAGGCACAACAGAGACCCTTTGCTCACCTCATGGGTTAGAACCTCAAACCTAAATACTGTATGGGACCTACTTAGATGACTCAAACTCTAAGTTCAATGAACTCTTTTCTCTCTTTGTTCTCTCTTCAATCTCAGGTCCTAGTAAACCTGCTGGGGCGAGCAATGTAGTGCAGTGGATTAAAGAAGATGAAGCCATCACTCAAAACATGAAATACGAGAAAGGCCATCTGATAATCGAGAAGGAGGGTTACTACTACCTCTACTCCAAAGTGCAATTAAATGCTGCGGAAGAGTGTTTACTTATCCAGCACAAGGTCATGAAAGACACCAGCGCCTATGGCAATTCTATAGAACTAATGAAGTCAAAAAGGTTAGCCACTGTACCACTTCATTCCTGTTGTTACAGATACTTGTGTGCCACCTGTTTGGTGAGATGAGCTTGCATAGTGACTTCTCTGGCATGTTTTCTCTAGTTTCCGCTGCTGGACCCCAAAACCTACAAATGCAAAACCTTTGGAAAAGGAGGATCTGTGGAACAATTTCCTGGCTGGGATTTTCCACCTGCAGAGCGGAGATAAAATCTTTGTCACATTGGAGAATATACAGAAGTTGCGTCCAGGACTTACTGAAAACTTCATGGGGGCCTTTATGATATTTCCTTAGAGCCATATAGAAACTTGCCTGCCCCACTTGTGATCATATCCTATGTTTCTCCGAGATCATTTACACCATATGTTGTGGTATTTAAAAAAAACAAAAGAAAGTATAATTTATACAAAATAAATAAAGTAATATATACTGTACTTGATGTATTTGAATTATAAAATATGAAAAACAACAAATAGTTGTAATATAAAAAGTATCTGATATTCAGGTTGTATAATCATACTTGATATTTTGCTACACAGCTCAATAAAATAAAATACTGTTTTTTATCAAACAAAATGAAAGGTGGTATCAGTTCCTGATCATACACATACTAAACTGTGTGAAAACACATAAGAGTGTACTGTGATAAACCACAGACAACCCACATTATACAGATGCAACATACTCAAACACCTGCAAGGTTGTGCGTGTGTGTCTGTGTGTGTCTCTGTATGTGTGTGCAGGATGTGGTTGAGTAAGGATGCAGGGAGGAGAAGACGGGTGGTGATTGTGTGTTTCTGAGGTGCTGGGGCTAGGGTTGCTGACTCAGCTCTTCTCACACTTTACAGGGGAAAGTTTCACAGACACTGCTGCATTTTGAAATGGAACAAACCAACACACAGCATTGCAGAGAAGTAAAAGCGGGTTTAGCAGCCGATATGGGATTCAACCAGGGAATTAGGGTGGAAAATGAAATGCAATAAGCGAAGAGTAATATGCGAGTGAGAAAAATAAAAAAGCCAGGAAACAATGCAGACAGGTAGACAGACAGGTAAGCAAATCACCACAGACAGAGATGTATGTGAATGGAAAGACTGACCTCAGATACACATGAAATATGTGGGTCATTTCCTGCAATGAGACACAGATAAACATCTGCGCATTAGAGTGAAACACACATACACCAAGATACTCTTGCAAACTTGTGCATGAAAGATATAAAGACACACCATGTTGTTGCTGTTGTTACTTGCAGAACTGGAAGATATTCAGTGTTGCTCAAGTGCGGTACTGAAGCACAGTTTTGAGGTATCTGTGAGTTAAAAAATATTAATTTTGTGTCACTTTATTTATACTTCATTACTTTTCATACCACATTTCAGATGCAAATGTGTAACTTTTCATTCCATTACATAAATTTGACAACTGTAGTTATTATTTACATTGAAGATTACAATTCTATATACATAATAAATATTCAGCTCATAAAATTCAATGCATTTTTCGAACTGAAACTACACAACAGTATATAAAACAGTTCAACTGAGCTCCTGAGGCTGCTTGAACCTTAATGCATCAGTAATGTGTTGTGAAAGGACCATAATAACTTCTTTCACTTGTTTTGCTAAAAGGTTCCCTGAAGAATTTTAATGCACCTTTACCTTAGTCAATGTGATTTTCAAGGTGCATTGTGGAATAACACATAAGAGCTCCTGCCTACATTCGATGATAATAAAAAATGTTACCGGCTAAGTAACCTTGAGGTTAACCGTGTTGAATGTACTCTATATCCTTCCTTATAAAACATTTGCAAAGACATTTTTTGAGTTACTGAAATCACATTTATACATTTATTATACACATTTATTATAGGTCTACTGGAAATATGACTAAATCTGCTGGGTCAAAAATATACATACAGCAACTTGAATAATCAGTTTTAGTCATGTAGAAAGCTGTGTTAATCAAATTTTCTTAGTGGCCTCTTAACTTCTCATGAGTGATTATGATTGACTACAGCTGCTGACTCCTCTGAGCCAATTAAAATTGGGCCCATTTGATACACTCATTAGACTCAGCCACAAATGCTACAATGGGAAAGTCTGCAGACCTCAGCACACATATGAAAAAGCAAATTATTGGCTTGAACAAGTCAGAAAAGTCACCTTTTCTATGCTATTGTCACTGCCAAGATCAGGGAGAAAACGCAAACTATCACTTGCTGATGAGAGACAATTGGTCAGGATGGTCAAGTGTCAACCAAGAATCACCAAAAAGCAGGTCTGCAATGAATTAGAAGCTGCTGCAACACATCTGCCAGTGTCCACAGTCAAATGTGTTTTACATCACCATGAGCTGAGAGGCTGCTGTGCGAGAAGGAAGCACTTCCTCTGAAAACAGAACCTTAAGGCTCGACTGAAGTATGCTGCTGATAACACAGACAAAGAAAAGGCCTTCTGTATGAAAGTTCTTTACACAAAGTAAATTAAATAATGAATAAGGAGGATTACCTCCACTTTTTTTTGAGAAAACCTAAAATCATCAGCTAGAAGGTTGGTTCTTGGATGTAGTTGGGTGTTTCAACAATACAATAACCCCAAACACACACCAAAAGTGGTAAAGAAATGGCTAAATCAAGCTAGAATTAAGGGTTTAGCTTCCCAAACTCCTGACTCCTGAAGAAACTGTGGACTGTGATAAAGAAACAAGTCTGTGTCAGACAGCCAACAAACTTAGTTGAACTGCACCAATTCTGTCAAGAGGAGTGGTCAAAGATACAACCAGAAGTTTGTGGATGGCTACCAAAAGTGCCAAGCTGAGGTGAAAATGACCAATGGACGTTTGACCAAAAATTAGCACTGCTGTATGTATATATTTGACTCCTTATTTTGTCCTTTTTCCAGAAAAACCTAAAATAAATTTATGAAAAAACCCAAAATGCACAATTGTTTTTGTTTTTGTGACAAAGATGCATGGGTTTCAATGATTCAATCAGAAAATTAAGAGTTATAGAAGTCATTGGAAATCCAAGACTGCCATGATGTACATGGTCTTCACAAGTGTATCTAAACTTAAACTGTATATACTGAGGAGTGATGAAATGTTCCTTTCACTCTCAGCCACCTGGAGAGGCGGGTCAGTGTTTGATAGGCAGCAACTGGCTGACTGCCTGAGTGTGGGTGTTATGCCATGAAGAAGGAGAGACAAAGTAAACAAGCTCGCTATGTGGCGTACGTGCAATGAATCCTGTCAACATTTAACCATACCAAATTGGTAAGTATGATGTTTAATGTGGAGCAGCTGAGCAACCAATTAGCTCTCTATCCTGCAAACTTTTCCCTGCTGAACATTTGTTCGGTCATTTGTACAAGGTGCAAAACAAGATATGTGTTCAAGTTTGTAAATTTGAAGAGACTTCAGCAGAAAAGTGGTTTGCTGTTTAAAGTGCGTGGCTCTTGTATTATGAAGCATGCTGCTGTCTGCCTCAGTCTGACCGTCTCCTCTGTCTGTGATAGAACACTAACATTGCCACTTTACTCAGCATTTGATTGGCTGCACTAAAATATCCACTTACAGCCACTTCATTAGTTACACCTGTTCAGCTGCTTCTTAAAGCAAATATCTAATCAGCCAATCATGCGGCGGAAACTAATGCATTTAGACATGTAGACATAATCAAGAGGATCTGCTGAAATTCAAACCAGGCATAGATTACAGAGTAATTCAAGGTGATTTAAATGAATTTGCATCGTTGCTGGTACCAAGACAGGCTGGTTTAGAATTTAAAAAGCTGTTAGCTTCTGGGATTTTCATGCACAACCATTTGTTGGGTCAGTTTTTCTGCTCTCAGCAGATGTACGCGTGTGCCATTTTCCGTCAGTTTCTTCTTATAGATTTACTTGTACTACAAAGGATTTTCAGCGACATAGAACTTTTCAGTAACCCTTTGATAGCGTTGCTTGAGTGTTCTTTTGTCTTCAGGGTGAAATTTGGCCAGGAGCACTGATTCACCAGTGACTGGACTTTACAGATACAGTTGTCTTTATGCTACAATCACTTGAGACACGGCACTCAGATGATCTCCATTTCACTTACTATGTGACTTCTAGTACCATTTGGCAGCAACTTTCTTAAATTAGGTGAGTTGCTTTAAAGCGGATGAATATTTATGTAATCACTTATTTTACATTTTATAACTTTTATTGACAAAAAATTGTCAGTTCATTAAAAATCATCAAAAATCAGTATGTATAGTGCGAAACCAATGATGAACGTGAATCACATCACCCACATGTGTGCGCACATTACAAATAAAATGAAAACCCTCTCATTTAAATGTGGCTCCACTGGCCTGCTGGAGCTTAAAACCTTTCCAAGGAAACTTCAAACCAGCAATGACTGGTGGTAACTTGGCAGCAGCAGGTTGTGAACACAATGCTGACATATTACCTTTTAAGAAAACACTTTATCTTAGAAATCAGCTGCCTGCAACATCTCAAAATCATGCTGACAGTGTTGAGAATAAAATGAAACAGTAACTCGTGGGCCGTATTTCTAAACAAGAGGAAACTCATTATAACACTCTATAAAGACGAACGGAGGTGCAGAGTGACGTGATAACTCTCAGTAGATTAATCAGTACCAGAAACCGCTCTCAACCTGTAAAAGCTGTTCTAAGCAAAAAATCTAAACAGATCTTATATCATTGACATATATAATTTTGACAATAGTTTTAAAGAATAGTGGCCATAAAGCACTAATTATATATTTTATATTTTTATACACATAAAATTGCGGGAAATATGGTGCACATTACATTGATTTGGTAAAGTAGTTTTAGCATGTGTTTTCAAAAGTAATGATCTAATTAAACAGACTACATCTCATCTCTTCTAATCGCATTCAGCATTTACTTTTAGACACACTTTCACTTGATATCTGCACATTGCACAAGAGGTGTTCTTTTGTTTGTTTGCTGGCTCACAGTTTTTTTTTTTTTTGTAAACCGCATTCAGTCTTAAATAAACAGGATGTGATGTGCATCCAGTTCCCGGTATGGTCTGCGTAGCAGCAGGGAACTTTCCCTTACCTAATAACTCATATATTTATATATTCCGCTTGAAACTTTGTGGCAATCATTTTTACGCACATTTTTCCTTCTTTTCACACCAAAATGAACTCAGTGTTTAATATACCCATGTTTAATTCGGATAACAACAAAATACATTCAACAATGAGTAGTTTGTCCATAGGACTTACATGTTTGTCAAAAAGCAAAACATCTTTTCAATTTCTGGGCCTGAATTTAATGTGCATTGTCCCTGACAAAATAAACGCATTAAAACATGTTAGCTCTTCTAATCGTGCTTTGATTAGGATACTTTTTAATCAGACTCTGCAAATGCTACTTTAAGTGCATAGTCTTACTCATACTGTTACTCAGTCTTTGCCAGAGACATTGAATGACTCTGCTTAACCAGAGTAGATGCAAATGCAGTCCTTGAGGGGCTCATTGTGGTTTTGGGTGCTAAATTCGAATGACACATTTTTGTAAACAACTTTATGCCCCCAACTGTTTATAAAATGAAAACAGAGCTATAAAGTCACATGAAACACAATTTAGGCTGCTTAAAAATCGCAGTGTATTGCACGTTACTAATGTAGTGGCTTCTACATCAACATAAATGTGTGTAGAAAATGGCAGCATCATTATAAATACAAGTATTTAAATAGTTCCCCAACATCAAATAAATATATTATTCAGTGCAACATATATACATATTTACATTGAATGAGGCGAGTGTCATAAATGCAACTACTCCTGAGGATCCACCTTTAGCTCTTAGGCTCTTTGTCTTAAACCTTCAGTTTGTAAGAAACCTCATCATAGCTTTTGAAAATGGCACCAGTGCTGGCCCGTTTGCACCGACTTGGGCTTTAAGAAAACACAGACTGGTGTTCTTTAGTGATCACGGGCACGTTTGTATCCTGATGACAGCAGTGATGCAAACACTGCAGCGTCCACATCAGTCCACGAGGAACACTCCGAATCCTGAATTGCGCAGCACGAGTTTCCACTCCTCCAGTCCTCCCTTTACAGTCATCTGAGCAGACAATTTCTCATCTCTCAGCAAACTCACAGTCCAGCACTTTTTTTGTCTCACAGCGTTTGAAGAGGTTACTGGAAGCTCCACCTCACAGGTGAGCTTATCACCTACATGCACTGTGAGAAGTCCTGCGTTGCATTTGTATGTGCAGCTAAAGATCAGATCAATGTACATGAAGTAATACCCCTCCTGTTTTGGCTTCAGTGAATGCTGCGTCTTGTCAAAGTCGAAGTTGTTTCCTACAGATACCCAAGGGCCTTGGTCGACTCGATCCCAGGACATGGTGTAGTTCCCCAATTCCGCTGCAGGAGGAGACAAACACATTCACTTTAGACATTGTTTACACCAGATAATATAAAATTTGACACTTACATTCCCTTCTAGTGCAGTCTGACAGATTTATTAGGATCATGCGACCTATATTAATCCTTTATAATTTCATATTTCTAATGCAAATGAAGAATCTTTATATTTCTATTCATGTTTTTTTTGTCAATATGAAAGAAAAAGGCAGAAAAAGACTCATTATGAAGCTAAAGCAGGACACCGTTATGTTCTACCTACTCTGAATAACTTATTGAAGCTGTCCTTTATATTACATGTCTACAGTTAACATATATAAGACTTACCTTTGGTGGGTTCCAGGTAGGCATAGTTTTGCACCTATTGGCAAAACAGAAAAAAAGATGTGGATTAAAATGTGCAAAAGGTCATTGGTCAACTAGCAAAAGAAAATAACTACATTAATTAGGCAGATAATATGACATGAATAAAAAGTAGCTTTGCTTACTTGATTTGTTGGAGAAGGCGCGTCTCCCCTTAAGTTAAGGAGCCGACCTCCACGCGATGTCTCCAGTTGGGACTGCAGCTTCATCACAGCCATCAGTCCGCCGGCGGTCAGACCCGCCAAAGTTACAAACAGAGAAACGACGGACACGACGAGGAAAATGTCCAAGCAACTTCCACGCCGGCGGCCGCTTTCCTGGAGTGACTCCACGTCTTTACTTTGATGTCCCATTAATCGGCAGTAAGGTGTCCAAAAAAACTCAGGTTGTAGGTTCAGCGAACAAAACGCTTAAGCTGCAAGTGCAAGCTTTGGAAGTTTGGAAGTATAGCTCCAGTTGTCGTGCGGGTTACCTCCACAAAGATAGTGCGCTCGGGGATCACACAGTCCAGTCCGGACTCTTGGAGTGAATGTGTCCACTGTCGGAACCATGTTGGCTTTTTATACTCTATTTCACGCGCATTCGGTTTCAGACATAGAGGAAAAACGCGGAAGTCATGGGTTTCCCTGTCGCCTACACACATACACACATACACAGACACACACAGACACACACACGAATACACGCCCCCTTCCTTCGCTGCTCTCAGAGGAGGTGAGAAAACTACACACAGACTTTCCGGCAGCTCTCCTCGCTGTTGCGCAATTGCACCCCAAAGGCAGATGTGCGGTGGAAAACGAAAGGGACAGAAAAATGCGCTGCCTCCAGCTTTACTACATTCCGACACAGCCAAACAGAAGGCTCGTCTCTCTCCCCCCAACACTTTGAACCAAGAAGACTTGGTAAAAGTGGCACAGTGGAGCTGTCTGAAAATGTTACGCAATTGGCCCTAATTTGGACTTGCGATACTGTAAGATAAGTTTTTGTGTTGGGCGTGGAGGGAGATCTGATTGGATAGGGTGGGGCACTAAAAAAAAAAGAAGTTCAAACTTAAAATGAAAATGTGACTCCGGTTGTCCAAAAAAATACTGGAATCCCCCATTAAGTGTGTTTGAGAGAGTGATGGGTTCAGCACTTAAAAATAAATAAATAAATAAACCTTCAGCTTGCATCACACTCTCGTCAGCTAAACAGATTGGACTTATTATATGACCTCACCAATGAAATGTGAAGTAATGTCCCACCACATGAAAGTGAGAGTGGGGAAGAAAAGGCTAAAGGAGAAGGAAGGGAGGCCGGATTTTCACTCAAGTGTTTAAATGTAGCACGTGAAACCAACAATGGTGAGTGATTTTTTTTAAACTCAACTGAGCTCAGGTCATGTTGGGTCCCACAAGTTCTTGGTCCCGTTTCATTCAGTTTATAATCATTGCCCCCTGGGCCCTAATATGTGCCATTCCACCTCTGTGTTCTGCCACTGTTGCTCCTCGTTGTATGTCTCTTTTACCACTGAAAATCATGGCAAGGCTAGATTCTCTGCATTACTGCTTTGCTGCAATTAAGGGTTGGATGGCTTCTAATTTCCTACAACTTAACACTGATAAGACTGAAGTCCTGGTGTTCGGTTTCAACAATGAACATAAAACACTCAGCCAGAAATGTGGGAGATGTTTTTGGAACTTTTGACCCCTTATTCCCTAGACCTCAGATCAAAGAGTCAGTTATTGTTAAAAAAAAAAAAAACCATAGCAGGCTTAAAACAATGGTGGATACATGCTTTTACTGTTTTATTCCCAAAGCTCTGAAACCACTCCCTCCTTACAGACAGAAAAGATCTTAATAGCCCACATGTACAGACATGTTGCATCATATTTCATGGCTTTTGTGTTTAGTATTTCCATTTTTATTGCTTTACTGTCTTTACTTAAGTTTGATTGTCTTCTTTTAATGTTTAATTGCTGCTTTGTAATGATTTTTAAAGCACCTTGGAAGTCCATTTCTAAATGCTTTTACATGCAAAGTAATATCCTGGTTTCATCAGTTGCGTCTGGATTTATCACCATCACAGTCGCTATGCTCTGCAAAGAATGTTCAGAATCCTGGATGAGGTTTTTACATGTCACAAACTCCTGGTTTATACAAGTATGAGAGCACTCCTGCTATCCACGTATAAGACCTGGATAAGGTTTTGCCAACTTGATACTTGTATTGGTGTGGTAATTTCTTGAAAATGACCAGATTGCATTTTTACTTTTACAACGCTTATCAATCTGAGCACAAAAAGCAGTAGTTACAGGACTGTGCACATGACTGATGTTTTATTAGGGGGAAGTAAAATACGCATCACTCTGCAAATTTCACACAAGCAGTAAATTACAGTATGTTGCCAAGATATTTGGAAACTCTTGGATTGTGCATACATCGGGGGTATGATTTCACCGATATGGCTGCAAATCCCTGCAGACACTTTTCTAAAATAGCTAAGGGAACGAATTTTGGCAAAGAATGATCAATGACAAAACTTTTTTTTTTTTAAATAGCAAGTTTAAAGATAGACTAGTCTCAAGTTGTACAAGAAAATGAATCAACCTGAGCACAACAGAGTTTATTACACTTTATGTTTCTTTCTAGCATACTTGGAATGAGTTGCAGAACTTGGGTCCAGACTGATTGATTGCTAAGTAATCTGACACTCAAGGTCCCAAGAGGATGAATCCTAATGACTTTTGGGATAGCTAACTTTTACTGAAGTTCCACAGGCAAGTAAAAGTTTTTATTTACCAAGTGAAATATCTTCATATGTATTAGTTGCGCTGGTAGAAATTTGGCACAAACATTCATGGTTCCCAGATGAGGAATCCTAATTACCTTGGTAATGCTGTGTCTTTCCATCTCTCCCCAACATGACATTGATATCCGTGGCTTTGACTAAACTGCTTTCAAACTACTGGATGATGTTTAAGGAACTGCTTTGATTATTCTTAAACTTTTAGCGCTGTGACATTCCCAGATATTTAAGTTTATTGCTAAATATCAGTAAAACTAATGGCTTTCCCATGGGTCACAGCCATACATGTGTTTTGATTATTAGCACAGGCTAGCATGCTAACAGGATAAAATACACCAACTAGTTATCAGTGTGTTTCTCATTGTGAGCATGTCAGCATGTTAGCATATAGCTTACGCAAAACACCACTGTGCCCACAACCTCCCAGAGCCGCTAACACAGTTGCAGTCTCTTGTTAATCGGTGCAGAGAGCATGCAGTGAGTGAGATAAGATTTAAACTGCAAATGCAGAAATGAATAAATGCATCATGGGTCTGGATGTTTGTTTCAAGGAAAGCAGAGCTAATGCGCCAGCAGTGTTTTGGAATTCAACCATTTTTAGACTGAGATACAGTAAGTCCTGAAGTGATCAGTGGTTGGTGTAATTACTGGTGAGGGCTTTTCCATCCAGCATCAGGTGATGATTACACTCAAATGCTATTTTCTGATCATATGTGATCAGCTGGTCAAATTTGCACAGTTTGCAAAAGAAAGATGTCAAGGGAATGTTTGGGGTAGTTACTGAACGGGAAGTGCATGGTTATGTAAAAAAAAAAGACAAGATAGGAAGTGGCGGTTGCTGGTTAAGTGTGAAATCAAACACTATCATCATTACAGTATATACACAAAACAGCTCCTAATTGAAATGAATGTGTAGCTGTTGTAAGGAAATCCATGAAACAGTCACAAAATACTTCAAATGAGAAAAAGGGCGAAAAACCTTCACAATTAGTTGTGACATTAAATTCAACACATTATTGCTCTGAAACTCACTGACATATCTCAATTCTGTGAATGCCACACACTTAATCTGAACACAATAAAATACAGTAGTCCAAAGGCTTCATGTTTATTGCCCTCCTACAGTCTCTCCTTCTTCCTCCTCATTATACTTCCATAGCTCATTATTAAGGTGAATACAGTAGAAATTATTTACCCTCTTGGAAGTTTTTCCTTTTGATTGCCTATTTAAAACTGAATTGTGATCAATAAAATTCGGCATTTGGCAGAGTCGAGGTTTAATATGAGCTTTTTTCAACAGCAGCTTCCTCTCTGACACTCTCCAATATAGCTTTGACAGACAACAGTTGTTTTATGCACTCTTGTATGTCTCTTTCATCTAATTCCCTGAAGCTTGTATCTCTTTCAGAGGAGTCATGGGTGTCTTGGTGGCCTCCTTCACTAGTCTCTTTTTTTGCACAGTCATTCAGTTTTTGAGGATGGCCTGCTCGAGGCAGATTTATGCATATGCTAAATTCCTTCGCTTTCTTAATGATGGAATGAAATTTTACTCCAAGGGATATTCAGGGACTTGGGCATTTTCCTTCATGAAACTTCTTGCACCTTTTTTTTTTTATCTTTATGATGTGGTTAAAGCTGGTAGTCACAAGTGAATAGTTCTGATTCACCATTGACTGGACCATCCAGATGAAGGTGTGTTCATACTACCATCACCTGAGACACATTCACTGCACTCAGACAATCCCCACTACACTAACCATGTGACTTCTAGCACCAATTGGCAGTTTAAAAAATGGGGTGAATACTTATGCAATCACTTATTTTACATTTTTGTTAAGGGACATTACTTTGTAGACATCTGTTTTCACTTTGACATGGGAAAGTTTTTTGTTTTTATTCTTGAATACGTTTTATAGGCATCCATCCATCCATCCATCCATCCATCCATCCATCCCTTATCTGTACATTATCGGTACGCCGCTTAATCCTCTGCAGGGTTGTGGGGGGGCTGGAGCCTATCCCAGCCAACTTAGGGCGAAGACAGGGGACACCCTGGACAGGTCAATCCATCACAGGCCCACACACAGGACAAACAACCAAGCACACTCTCATTCACACCTACGGACAATTTAGAATCCTCAATTAACCTCAGCATGTTTTTGGACTGTGGGAGGAAGCCAGAGTACATGTTGAGAACCCATGCTGCACAGGGAGAACATGCAAACTCCACACAGAAAGATCTCAGGTGTCGTAACCGGGACGTGAACCGGGGATCTTCTAGCTGTGAGGCGACGGTGCTAACCACTGAGCCACCATGCAGCCCCTGTTTTATAGGCGTTGTATAATAATGCATTCACATCTGAAGCTGCAATGCTGCTGTAAGGCAGGAAATAAGTGAGCAACTTGCAGTCATTAAGATAGTCGTATTATTCTGGATTTATTTACAGCCTCTTGGAATTTTTTAAAGCTCCTTCCCACGTAAATAAGGAAAAGTAACAATTCCACTGGTTAAGAATCTCTTTTACACTGGTGTTTTGGCAGTGCAAGTATTAATCCAGTTCATCATCGTACGTCTCTTTGGACAACTTCCAAGTGCTTTTGGGAAGGCCGCCTAAAGCTTTGCACAAATACCAGTTGATTTGATTTTTCCTAGAAGATCCTCTTCAACTCTTTAACTTGACTGTAAAGCATCTGTGAACACTCATCCTCAGTTCACAGATGTTCTGTGGAGTTTAAATCACATTTACCATACTTCTAATATTTACCATTTAATTCACTGCATTTGTCTGAATTCTTTTGTTCCAGCTGTTAGCTATCCTACAAACCTCTGTTTATTTAGTCAAATTTTTCCTTGTCAGGGTACTCTCTTGGGTTGGTTTTTTTTCATGTTTTCTCCCTTAGTGCTGGGGTTTTATCGGGGATTTCTAAAATCTTTCTAGAGAGTTTGGGCTGGGTCAGGAACCTTTGTTGTTGCAGGTCTGTAAAACCACTGAGATATTTTCTGCAATATTAGAATACACAGATAAATTTGACTTTTTTTACTTTTAGTGTCACCATGTGACATAATCTAACCTTATGCAGAAGAAGAAAGAGAAAAGAAGTGTTTCTGTAATTAATATATCATGAGAAAAGGCAACTGAGAAGTGTGTTGGGAAAAACAGTGGGGGCTGTTTCTGTGTGGGAGTGACAGACAGAGATGGGGAAGTCAGCCTGAAATAGAAATAATGAGAAATTGAGCATTACGAGTAGTTTATAGAAGGTCATATGCTCCTGCAGGGCAAAAAAACCCATGTCTTCTGTTCCTTAATGAAACTAACCACTCATGTACAAACACGGACACACCACCAGGAATAATTACACACAAATTATTTCCTCAAAAGTTTCCATGATTGTTTGAAACAACCTAATTTTAGGACAAGACACACTTTTCACTCCATATTCCTCAATCCCAAGTGCTGAGTGTGTTTTCTTTTTTCTTTTTGTGTGTGAGTGGTTGTCCGAATTCATAGCTAATAGTAGCAATTGTTTGATGATGAAAATGACGTAGTGTCTCTTAGATTTTTTTCTGGCATTTCATCAGTTTCCGTAAGGAAGATTGAGTGCGAAATGATTAAATGATTGCGTTCCTCCTTATGACACATTACAGGATCTCGCTGAGTAATACTGTATGTCACTTCCTCTGATGAAAGATGGAAAAGCAAAGGTCTGATAAAACTCTCAGCAGCGCAGCACAGATGTAATGCATGAATGCAGACTACACAAACTAAAACGGAATTATTCCGTCACACAGACATACACAGTTGTGCATCCGTGACATTACATTGATTTACAACATTAATTTCCTTGGGATGTACCTTAAAACATGGCTTCACCGTAAACTTGAATGGTTTTCATTACTGTAACTTGCCTATTGTCCCTCATAAAACAAGACACACCCTCATAATCGTAACAGGTTTTATACCCAACACCATAAGTAGTATATGGACACCCACACACTGTATGCATATTGGATTTTCTGTGGTCAGGATTATGTGTTGGCCATTTGACATGTTCTGGGCTTTCTCACAGGGAAGTCATTGTTTCGGTTTTCACTTCACATATAGAGAGTCACTCTCTGTCTCTCTCTCATGCTGCATCACTATTTTCCTCCACGTACAGAAACAAAAACCAAAGTTGCTAACTATCAGCAGACAAACAAAACCTTCCCTTGCAGGGCTTTTGCTGCCCCCGTGCTGCAAACATGTCATTTAATATATGCAAAACATCCCAAACAAAAGAAAAGATTCACAACTATCTTACTGCCTCATGATACAGCATCAAAGATTTAATTTTAGAGGCACATATTATAATCTAAAAATAAACCAGCCGTCAGGTGTTGGCACTTTTGTCCTTAATTCCCTTTATCCCCTGGAGGACAAAACAACAACTACAATCCTTACCACCATATTGACCCTCTTTTCCCAGAGTTAAGTTCATCCTAGCCTTAAATTGGCAGCTATACAGTACCTATATAACTTGTCTGCACTTTTCTTGTTTGTTGGAAACAGTAATGCTACTTTTTTGTTGTGTTAATTGGCACCTTATACTTGCATATTAGTGTAAATATGCTGGAAATTAGCATTTAACCCTTAAAAAGACATTGCAAACACGAACAACAAAAACAAAGTCTGCCATGTCCAAGGTGAACTAGTTTGCTCCCTACATACCTCTTCCCTAGTGAGTGGACACTCCAGCCAAGTAGCAAACACATAAACTACAAGCATAAAATACTCAAATAATTGTTTTCCAACTTTAGTTTTTATACAAACAAAATGAAACAAACACCACATAGCGTATTATGGACTTTTATTGAATTTTTATTCTGGATTCTAGCTGTTTTCCTCCGTTTCCAGTCTTTATGCTAAGCTAAGCTAACTGACTGCTTACGTAGCTGCTAGTCCTGTCATCCAATGGCAGCAAGACAGTAGATAAACCTCCTTCATTCAAGTTAATGGATCATTTAAAACCTTGATAGATCAGTTATAAGCCAAAAAGGCTGTGGAGGATCTACCGTAACAACTTATATTATAATGAAATGACAACATACTCTCAGAAAAATAATGGTTCTTAAGTGGTTCTTCTAAAGGCTCTTTCGGTGGCAGGTAACAGCATAAAATTAGAGCTACAGCCAACGATTATTTTCAATATCGATTAATCATTAAAACACCAGAAAACAATAAGAAATGCCGTCACAATTTCCCAAATCCAAACCTGACATCTTGTTATTTGTTGTTTTGTCTGACCAACAGTCCAGAACCCAAATATTAAATAAGGAGCTTTGCATTAGGGCGTCACAAGGCCCTTTTCTGTCCAATCGTTTAGCTACTACTTAAGTCCAGCCCAACCGCTTAGCAGGCTTTATAACCGAAGCAGCATTCATTCATTCTGCCCGCTCCACACTGCTACACCAGCCTCCAAGAACCAACCACCTTAATCCTGCTCCAGCTCCGGAAGTCCTCACATCCAGCCTCCCCTCATCGTGTCTCCTCCAGGCGTCCACCAGTCTGTCCTCTACACGCCATAAACTCTAATTCAAGCCCTGAAATCCAGGGTTAGGCCTGTCACCTGCTGGACAGCTTCCGGGTTCACGTCCACTCTCTCCGCCCACCACCATGGCATCATAGTCGATCCACGGGTGCACCGTGACTCCTGCAGCGCCCTCTGCTGGTGACCTCACCACTGTAGCCACATACTGGCAGGTAATGATATCAATCTAGTTCAATTCTGTTGATTTCATTTGAATCAGGCTGTGGAGCAAAAGTCTTGGTAGTTGTGTTGAAATATCAGCTATTCTCTGATAATGATTCAAGGCTGTCATGAAATATTACAATGACTGTGTTAAAGGTAGCTTTCGAAGTTTATATATAAAACTAAAATTAGTCTGGCACAGTAAAGTTGATCATTGGCTTATCAGCTCCTCATGACCAAGAGGCTTAATGCACCAACAGTCGCACCCAGGGCTCCAGGCTGTGACCAAAATTTTGAGAGCATGCAAGTTAAAATTTCAAGTGGCCGCATTTGTACGAGTAAATCATGAAGCTCTTTTGCTGTCTCTCTAACTGTCGTGGGTAGCTATTGTGTTAGCTTATTGGTGAAAAGTAGTACTTTTATAACTTCAGTGGTTCTGTCAGTCTGCCCCTGCCTGATGCACAAAACAAGCTGTTAATTGCTGTGTGTTCCAAAGCTAAAGGCGGCTGGTGGAGAAAGATAGTTTCCACGGTCATCTTGGACAATTCTGACATAGAATACAGTATTTCACTCTTTTCAAAGTAATTTTGGTCACACACCTGTCTAAGCACACCACAGATACCAAGCAGCAGCTAGCCTTCACAGTGAAGCGTTCAGGGAACAATAGTAAATTTAGTGTCTATCGATAAGCAGATATTTAGCAAGTGAGTTAAAGTTAGTTTGGAGCCTTGCTCCATGCCATCTTTTCTTCACCTACGCAACTGCAGATCATGTCTTGTGCTAATTAGAATAGCAGGCAAAGGCGGCACAGTGGTGCAATGGCTACCACATTTAGTTTGCAGTCAGACTGACTTGGTTGTGTAATGCCAAAAAATAAAAACAAACAAAAAAAGGTTGGCCTCCCCATAATCATCAATGAGTCGCTAACTATATAATTATATCAAATATTATAGCTAAGCACAATGATATATAGAATAATATAGCTAAGATTTGTTGATTTCAGAGATTAACCTGATTACTTTAAATACAGGGATATATCGACGTCTATGAGCCATTAAATTTCCATATGTAAAATAGAGCTTAATTTTCCACATTTAACATTTTTCTCCATTGGTTTTGCTCATTTCTTGAAACAGAAATTTCATTCTCCAAACTGCATGGACAAACCTCCAAACCACTTGGCAATTATTCACAACAGAGTTGAATTTATTCCTTCATTTCATTAAAGTTGCAAATGTCTAAGTACATGTCTCAATGTGTTAGTACATCTTTGCACATGATTCAGCACAGGTAGCCTGCATTTAGCACAGCTTCCAATTGAATAGATCTTGTTGATCTAAACTGATTGTTGACTTCTCAGTCTAATGGTTGTTCTCTCCAAAACATGTCAGCATCATTTCATTCTGCAAGTCATCACATGCACAATAGTCTGTTCAATTGTCAAAATTAGTCAAGAACATACTGTTCTGAGAATGGTGTGGCCGCTCACACCCAGTCTTGGCCCATGCAATACACAGAAGCTCCTTATCTTCTTGGACCGCCTTTATTCTGATTTGATCCATGAAAATGAGAGAGGTCTCGTAGGGCCTCACCTACCAAACTATGTAACTGTGTGGGACAATGTGAATTTCCACCATGGCCCGCTCATCAGGGCTTGGTTCATTACTCACCCAAGGATGGTCATGGTGTTCCTACCACCTTACTCTGATGTATGGAAGTTACTTTATATGTGTGAATTTTCCTTGGCAGTATGAGTGCAATGTGGGGTGTCAAACCTTGGAGGCTACTCTTACCGCGAAATCCTATTTTTTTTTTCAGTTTTATACACAATTGTATTCTGTTAGCTAGACAAAACAAAACTAGCACAGTAATGATTGTCAATGAAGAAGTGGGCTAAAACTTAAGAGGTGGACATGAGGGATATTTCAATGCTCATCTGCCATAGTGACAAAACATCTTAACATTTTGTCTTGCAGGGCTCACACAATGCCAAAGGGACAATGCATTTTGGGGGCACTGACTGTTTATATGACAATAGAATGTAGTTTTGACAATTGGATTGAACAGTTTTGGGTGAGATATGAACTTTTGCAGGTGAACCATGGTGTTGTGCTGAACCATCCAGGTTATTTTGGCAAAAGCACCAAGAGTGATGAGAACGTCTGGTCTGTTTGGAGAAATGAGCAAAGTGATTGAGAAGGATCTTTGCATTTTTGATGGCACTGACTATTTAAATGGGAAAGGAATTTAGTTTTGACAAAGGAGTGAACTGTTTTGGGAGAGATATGAAC
>OMNN01079370.1:0-15394 GCA_900302755.1 Chromis chromis | reverse complement strand
GCGCGCAGGGGGGGAGGTGGGGGTGTTCTCCATCCAGCAAGTGCATCTCCACAGGGGGGTGTTTCATTGACCAAGTCAATCGTGAGATGCTTTGCATTACCGATAGAAGCGTGTCCGTAGACTGTGGCACATCCAGCTTCTCTCGCAGGCAAAGGCATCGATCGTAAATGCCATTTTCGATATTTCTGCTGCCTCTCTCTTATTCTCCCCCCTTTCTCTCATTCTCTCTCTCTCTCTCTCTCTCTCTCTCTCTGCTGAATGTGATGTTAAAGCCCAACGTATACGTGTTGGACTTTTTGGAGAGTAGTGTTGGTCTACACCCCTGAATTGTGTTTGCATTTGCGCATCACGTTGTCGATGGCGTGTAGGAGAGGAGTTGGCTTATTTCGAGGTGCGCCACTCGAGCTTTTCCACAGCCCCACCGAGGTGGAGTCAGCACAGCAATGACACCGGCTTTTTTGTTTTGTGTGTGCCAAGTGCCAGTGATGCCCTTGTTGAATGCTGGAAAACTCCGATGTGGATGAAATTCGCTCCCGTGTGCTGACCCTGTTGTCCCCGTGGAGATGTGTGGTGCAGGCTATTTAATGGGGGTTTTAAGTCCAGTGAGAAATAAAGAAACTAACTTAAGACGATTTCAGCTTCAAGCTTTTAACATTTTTAAATAACTTCAAAATAATTATTTCATTTGGGCCATTTGTTTTATGATGTTTAGCTAAAATTGCGCACACCTGCCTCCAGGTTATACCATCTCCATAGAATATGTACGTGGAATAACATTAAGACAAACTTCTGTGTTGTCATTATTTCTACAAAACCAGGGCAAACACTTCTCATTTGTTTGCATTCTGCATCATTATCTCACAGCATTGGAGAACACTCCTGATGTGTCACGAGGATGTAACTGACTTGAGATGCGCGCCGATGTATTTGCCGCAAAACAATCTGGCCCATTATTTTTCACGAACTTGTGCATTTTCCATCTTGCTCTGTCTCCCGTTTCGATCGCAATGAGCGCATCGCGGGTCTGCAAAAGCTCATAAAAGCCGGAGGAGAGAACAATATCTCGCCCGCGCCCGGGTTGTTAAAAGAAAATGGCTTTATTCATTTTTCTCTGTACCCGTGGTAACTTAGTTATAGCTTTTTTATGGTGCCTGGAAATGGCTTACAGGCTTGCAGTGCTATGTAATGTAATCAAATTTATGATGTTGCTGTGTATTACAATTCCCTGTTATGCTCCATCACATGAGAAATTTGGAGTGACTCCCCCCTCCTCTTCCTCCTTCCTCATCCTCTTCCTCCTCACATGCACAGCACAGGAACATCAGAGCCAGGCAGGTACCATCCACCAGTGGATTGTATGAGAAGGAGCCCACACCCTTCGTCTGCACCAAACCTCTGTGGAACCACCCCACAGTCCCCTCTAAATTATATTCAGACTTATGCCACCACAGATTTATTCTGGCAACCAATCACATGCTTCTTGAGTTTTGCCTTTTCCATATTTCATGCACATTTTTTTCTTCTCAATAGCAGTAGAAAGTTTGGCCTCCTGCAAGGAAGACATTAAATTATGTGGTGCTGAAGCCCAGTGATGAAACAAATGATGTAATGCATGAGTTGGTGTATACAGCCTAAGAGACGCGCGCACACACACATGGAGATTTGCATTCACTCCTGGCTTCTCTTTGTGATGGTACATCTTTTTTATGCACGACAGCACCCATGGGATTTCAGCCTACGATTTGTAAGATGTTAATATTTCACTTTTAATTATAATTCTGATCCCCACTCCGGCGTAGATGTATCTGTATGTTCCAGCTCCTCGTCTTGTTATTAAGATGTGGTCCCACCCAATGATCACTATGACAGGAGATAGTCATTCATTGTCTGCTGTCTCTGCCTGTGGAAGGCCAGCCATTACTGGAGTCCCCTCCTTCCTACTTAATGGGTTGGACACATTTTATGAAGCGTCTCCGCAAGCCAGCATTTGTTCATGGAGCAATCAAATACCCACGTTGGACATGCATAGAGACCACACACTAGTGGTACACCGTCGCGTTCTTTTAAGATTTAGCGAGGACTTTATTCTCCACAAGTTTAAATAAAGGATTTCTTGAAGACCAACCACGTGATTCATCAAAAAGGCAACTTGAGTCTGAACTACTGTCGGACTCAAGCTGCCTTTTTGATGAAAAGGTTCTTCAAAGCGGTCTTGATCCTTTAAGTTAAGGATCTTGCTAGCTCAGGTAGCTGAGGTGCAAGGTGAAATCCTTTTTTTTCTCTTCACACTGCATTCACACTGTGCTCTCAGAAACGTCAAAAGACTGAAATCACAAAACACTCATTATGAAGCCCATGAGATTTTACGACTTCAGGGCGGTGTAGGTAACATTTTAGTGAGGTGGGTCTTGGTGGTGGAGATGTACAGGGTTTTTGTTCTGTGTACACTTCTTATCTCAACATCAATCAACCTGCCTTTCTGTATGTATGAGATGGGTGATTGGATGGCATGTTCAACCATCCCTTGTTCGTTTCTGCAGAAGTATCCTTTAATCATGCCTTACCTGTCACCATCTGGGCAGTCAAGACAGTTTCAGGCACGCAAGAGAGACCACCGCTGTTAAAAATGGTCACCACACATATGCAAATAGTGACAGATGTGCACCTGCTTACACACACACACACACACACAAACATATACGTTTATTGCATTTACAAGATGAACCATAAGTCACATTCTGCAGTCTCATTACAGGCCTCCAAGCTTAAGTGTTTGGCCATGTCATTAATGCAGTCAAAATGGAAATGGATGCGGATGGCTGGCGGAGCTGTTTTAGGGAACACAAACAGAGCAAAGCAAGAGGAGCCGGAAAAGAGAGAGAGAAGAAAATATTTAATCATAAGCACACTTTATGGAGAGTTTCGCTCATGTGCACTGTGGCAGTCTAATTACCAGGAGAGCGCTTGTTAGTTGTCACCTCCAGATAAACAGTAGGCTGTGGGTTTTTTTTTTCCTCCTCTCATTTCCCCCCCATGCCTGTGGCCGAATTTGAAATTCTAAGTAGCAAAATGTCAATTCCAGAGTATCCCCCGCTCATACCACTCTCACCTCCACCCCTTGAGCCACATGCAAATACAGTGGTGTAACTTGTTTTCAATACATGTAAATGGTCAGGGTAAATAAAAAAACAGCGAAAGATTGACATCTATAACCAAAACACCAGTAGCTGGCAGTCCAGAGGTAATTTAAACCAAATTAGTCATAAAAGAAAAGCAAAGGAAGGATAGTATAATGTGACAGTGCTTTTTTTTGTACTCAGCCTTATGTCCAATTGGGCCATATTGTACAGTAAATCTTGTCAAGAAGCATATGGTCCTCAAATCCATATGCAAATTAGTTCTGGAATATTCTAACAGCAAAGAAAGAAATTGTCCTTGCATCTTTTGAATACTGGTTTGTCATTTTAAATGGCTCAGATATAAGCTCTTTAGAGAAAGTCTTGACTGTCAGAATGGGGGCAAAATGCACTATTCACAAGTGCTCCATGTACATTCTGACCTGATTTGAGCCCACCGAGCCTGACACTTTAATGGCTTTGATATGTACACATTTTCCTGGTGCATGCCAACATGTCAGGAAGGAGGAAGATGGGTGATCCTGGAATTATGCAACATTTCTCCTCCATTTCAAGGAAGGAAAGGAAGTGCTTTTGAAGAATGGTAAAAGCCTCTGGGCCCTCCCCTCACTGTCTAATAAAGCAATGTAGTCTGCCAATCATAATCCCAATCGAAAACAATGTGCAAGGGTTTAAGTGGCAGCAGGAAGTATCTTGCACCCCTTTATTTTCTGCTTGGAAGGTTTGATTATGTTGTTTTCACAGCAATCACAAAAGCGTGTATAGTGGAGGGAAAAATGTAACCTTGTCATGGTTCAATTTCACTTGTGAGGAGAACACATCATAATCACTGGGAGTCCTAGCTCAGGTTAAAGCAGCATGTTAAGTGTTCAAAGGCTCTTTACTCAAGGATAATTGCAGTGGTAATATGTGTGCTTAGAGCACCTGAGATTGTGCCAACAAATGATGTGTTCAGGTGTAGTGTAGAGTATACAGTCAGAGGGGACATATTGGTTGACGGGAAATTGGGGCAAACTACAATCTGTGCAATATTTGCTTTCTTTGAAACTCTATCTTTAGATGAAGCGTTTTCCAGATGAAAACAACAAATAAAAATGCAATTCTCAATTGGAAAACATAATCCCGCTTAATATCAGTACATTTTGGTTAGCTGAAAGGCATTTCTTGAAAAGCATAATTTTAGGTTATTTCAACCCAGTATGTCAGACACAGCTGTTGGTTCCTAATGGATATTTGGCCATTCCAGACAGCTACTCAGAAACGAGCATTTGAAATGACTCATGTCAAAAAAATATCTATTTGAAAAACTGTAGGAGGCTCATTCTACTTGCCCCAGTGTTTTTGCACGAATTCTAGTTTTCTCAAATCTCTACAAAGGGGCTGGCAAGTGCAAAGCTGGCACAGTCATTAAGTCACAGTAGCTACATTCATGGGAAATGCGGCAGGGTTTCAAAATAAAGTGGAACTTATCTTTAATATATAGAACAGAGCTCTTCAATCAGGTAATATTAACACTTGAACTTAAGTTTTGAAACAAGATTTCCCGTCATATTTTGGAAGACATAACCTATATTGGTTATTTTAAGTCAGTGACCAACATATTGAGACCTGTATTCTTAGCCTATATTTGTTTGCATTTTGGCAAATTTACACCATTGAAAATATCCCTAATTAGCCATAAGCAGCTCAGTTCTGTTTGCAGTGTACTCAGGATGACAGTTGACCTAACTTAAAAGACTGTTGACTCTCAGGCAAGTCTGTGCATACAGGCACAGTTTTTATACTCAAAGAATAAAGGAAGCCAAGGATGTCACCAAAAGACTTTAAAAAGAAAAGAAAATGGCTTGGTGACACTGTTGCTGTATGCTACAACATGCTTGTTTGCATCTGAATGTAGCCTAAAGCGTTTCCTCGGATAGTGTGAAATATGTAGACTTTGGATAGATGATGAGGTTGTAGGTAATGCATGAAGAAGATTTTCCAGAATACAAAAGCCAAGAGCAGCACCATAGTGAAAGTATGAAGGGACAACATGCCATATTCATCCCTCTCTTTACCATTAGAATCCAAAAGATCTGAACAGCTAGCAAGCTGTTGATGGTAACCAGCTTGGCGGGATGCTTTCTGGAAAGCAGACAATTAGGAAGCCTCTCACTGGATGAGACAGATGTAAATCTCCTTAGGGAGACAATTTTGCAGAGGGTTATTCGCCATTACAGCCACCATCCGCTCCCAGGGGTCGTAACTCTTGAAGGTCACGGTAGCATTTCACCTCCCCCCTTTTCTTGCCCCCGACAACTCCAGTGGGTATCGCCGGATGTTTCCCGCCAAGCTGGTGAGTGGAGTGGAGTGGAGGCTGATGATGGTCAGGGTCAGTGAGGCTGATGCATTGTGACAACAGCAAGAATAACAAAACACTGTCTCGCCTGCTTACTACCAGCCTGCATCATAGTCAAAGGGATCTTAAAGAATGAATGATTCATATACTGCCTTAGTCATTTATGTTTGATTCAGAGCAGTAGTGCAAGGCGCCATGTATGGTTCTCTCGAGGGGTGGCGGGGTCATCACCGGGCGTAGGTGGATGGCTGAAGGTACAAGCAGGGAGAAGACAAAGAAGGAGACAGAGAGAATGTCACACAACGGCAAGATGGAATTAAGACAGAGAGAGGAGAGCATTGGCGGTGGCCTTGTACATTTCATCTGCAGGCCCTAATAAAACCCTCACAGGCCGGCATTGATCTCTCCCAGAATAATCCATTTAGACTGAGCGTGCCTGGCCATGTGGGGCCTCTTCAATTATTTATGGGAGAATGCTGTGCAAGCTTCCGTTGGGATGCAACAATGTGCCCTGGGAAACCTGTGAACTGCAGATTGCAGGAGAGCAGGGGAGACACCACATTTGGGAGAGGAGAAATGGCAGATGGAAGGAGAGGACTGGTTGGAGAGAGATATGAGAGAAGGAGAGGTGGAGAAAAGGAAGAGACTGAGGGCAGGTGAAAGGGATGCAAGGAGTTGAGGGAGTAAGAAGGTTGGATGCCAGGGGAAAAAAGGAGAGAACGGAGGAGCAATGACAGTGTGTGGAGTTAAGGAGAAAGAGTAGAGAGAATGAAAGGAAGGAGATGAAGGGTTACAGACAGGTGCAAGGGATGATAGAGGAAGAAGGAAGGAAGGGAGGTGGATGCAAAGGTAAATGAATGGAGGGAATGAGATGAAAGACAGGGAGGAAGTGAAAGGAGAGTAGAAGATATTGTGAAGAAAAGTGGGAGAAATTAGTAGAAAAGATGGAAGGAAGGAAATACAAAGGTTTAAAGGAAAACAAAGAAGGGGCAGAAGAAAAAGTAGGTGAAGAAGGACAAGGGGTACATAAGGAGAGATTATCTTGATGAGGTAAGGAAGCATCAGAAGTAGAATTATAGATGAGAAGGGGAGGAAGAGTTGACTGGAAATGAGGCAGGAATAGATGGATAGGAAGAGGGTGGAGGACGGAACCTTTTTAAAGCGAGTCATGAACATCTATTGATCATGGCAGAGTTATGGTTGCCATTGTGCTAAGTGGAGACATGCCAGCACGACCGCCTTTACAGTCGATCATTATTTCTGCTGCACTCACCTTTTGTGCTGTATTCAACAAAATCTACAGTAGTCTTGCATTCACTGTTAAGTTTTGCAGGGCAAAGTGAAAGAAAATCTGATCCCTGACACTGTTTCACTCCACCTGTTTCAAGATGTCACAAAAACAATGATGATAATTTAAACAAGATTTCATCCCATTGACAGAAGTCCTTCATAGTTCCTTACATTCCTGACAGCACACTGTACATGTCAAACTACTGCACACGTCCTGAACTCCTCTCTATTCGCCCCTTTGGTCTATATTCTGCAATTAGCAGCTCACACCGCTCTCCTAAATCCAGACAGATTTATCTCACCTGATTCTCTTTGTGTAATTCCCAGCACCCTATTAGGCTCTCCAACCAGCGCCTGATGCCGAATCCGGATTTTTGATCCCACAGAGGACAACTACAATTGAAATTTCCGTCTGTACGGCTGAGAGATTATGTCTGGCACATTCTGAGAGGGTATATCCTTATTTCACAGTGGCTCCAACCCTTATGACCTTTTTTTTTTAAAGCTTTTGCTGAAACATAACAAATTTTTTCAGTGAAGTTTCCACAAGTTTATATGATTTTTTCTATCATCTATAGGTACATGTGCATTCTTAATCAATTAGTATTTTTTTTTTTTTACGTTAAATCATGGTTATGTAGAACTCCATCTGTCTTTTAATTATCTTTCATTAATACTGCAACCATGTCATTTTTAATGATATGTACAGTAATAACCACATAGTCCAACACAAGCTCTGACAACTAACACAAGGAGAAGCAACTTCAAAGCCCTCAAAGGATTGTAAGTATTCGTCAAGTCGTAATTGGGCAAGCATCCCTGTAAGAAAAGGAAAAAGGACTTTATAGTGGCTATTACATAGGCTATGTCAAACAGCCTAATCAGATGGGCTAAATGGTGTAGCAGCGTAGCTATTAACTAACGATAGCATACTAGTAGATTTCTTTAATTAGTAGCATCCCATTTCCGTACTACTTGCTGTTCTCACAAGCAGCCGCAAAGGATTTATTGTTTGGCCACGGACATTGATTATTGGATTCTAGTAATTGTTTTGCCTTCACTTGATTAACAAACCCAAGTTTTCTCCAGAGACTAGCTCAATAGCAGCCTTTAGTAGTAGGATTCCAGCCAAACTTGGAATGCTAATGGGGTATTTACTGCAGTTGCATTGGAGGATCGTGTAGTGGGGCAGAGGAAGGGGAGAAAAACGTTCTTCATTTTCGCATGTTTATGTCAAAAGAGGGGCCTCGTCTTACACCAGTGAGACAGGTATATTCATCAAATATGGCAAGGGTGTTTAGTGATTAGTTCCATACACAAATCTTTGGGCCTGGGTGGTCCCTCTGGCTGACGCATCCAGGTGCTTTGTGTTTTGTGATTCCCGTCCAGCACGGCGCAAGATGATCGATGATAGATGTGTAGATGGCGGTGCAAACCATGGCATGGGTGGCATGCCAAGAATTTCAGTACCCTGCTTATTTTCTTGATCTTTTTCTCTCCCTTTTTTCTTGAGGACGGTTCCAGGGATGTGAGGCGAAAAGAGAGAGAGTGTGTATCTCAGCTGTTGAGGAATAGATACATAATGAGAAAGAGGAGGAGGGGTGATGGAGAGCTTTTGGAGCAGCTTCAAGTTGTGCTTTGCAGCTCAGGGGTTTGAAGGATTTGAGGGAATAAGGGAGGGAGTGTACTTGTTTATTACACAGATCCTGTGTATCTCCTTTCATAAGCACTGATAGAAGTCAGACCTTTACCTGACTTTTGTTGCTGTTCACATATATAGTGGTGGGAACCTGCCATTCCCAACCAACTCCCACAGCTCCCTTGACTTATCCCAAGAGAAAATGTTTGGAAAAATCTAAAGTATTCTCTTGAGTGGTCACAAACTACAAGAAACACACTTGTTTCTGGAAGAGTGTTAATATTTTTTTGCTATTCAACAAGAAAGACTCTGCAACTGCCATGCAACAATAATGTATGAACTGATTCTCCTGCACCTTGTGGGGTCAACATTAAACTAGCTTGTCTGGGCAAAAAGTGAAAGCTTGCAGAAATTGTGTAAGTGCAAGGCAAGATCTGCATCTGGCAGTGCAATCTGTTGGCTTTTGATGATAAGTGTTGCAACACATCCCCACATAGCAGCCCTTATTCAAACACATTGCTGTTGCCAGGGCGCTGTTGACCTGTTGGTAATGCAGGATGTTGCTTTGAACCACATGACTATACTTTTCTCCTTCCTGGCTTCTCAATGATTCATTTTTGGCTTTGATTGGGCATTTGAAAAAAAAACAACTACTTCAACAAATTCTATTCTGTGTCAATAAATTTGCTTTTCATTGAAGCTCTCTTCTTTGCTTTTTAAAGCAAATTGAATTGAAGTCCTGATCAAATTGCCCGTTTGTTCCTTTTTGTTTGTTAATATTGGAATCCAAGCCATCCCTGCTTTTGTCCTCTTTGTAAGTTGATTAGAAGAGGACTTGATGTCTAATATAAATAAATGGTGCATATTGGTGCATTTTTCTCTCCACTGAGAGGATTAACTTAAGGCCTCAATCTGCTGCATGAGTTGCGTTGTTGACTTTTACCTTCTTGCCGTCTGACAGTTTGCACTGTTAGCTCAAATCAGCTGCTGAGGCAAGAAGAGCATGCTGAGGGAGAGGAGGAACAAGGTCTACTTAAAGGTAATTTATTTCTGCTGTCGCTTTGTTGGGTGAAGAGGAAGTGACAAATGCGAGCTGGTTGTTTATGAGGCCTGGCTAAGTGCTGGCAGGGCTGCTTTTCTCTGAGGTAGTTGGCTCTCTGTTTAATTCATGTCCTTGGGAGGTGCATTGCTTTGTGGCATGGTGTGTGGCAGGTGAGTTAATGAGAGGTGAACCTGTCTGCTTCTTATTCTCCATCTGCCTCCCTTGCACTTTCTCCCTGCTTTCTCACACTTCTTGCCCCTGTCCCTCTTACTTTTCTTTCCCCCACCTCTTTTTTGACCTCTTTTACTCCCCTTTTCTTTCCCTTTCTCTCTCTCTTTTTTTTACTAAACGAAGCCCTGTATTCAGAAAAGCAAGAAATGCACAGAAAATCTCCTTCAAATCGCCTCCAGCTTGCCCTGCTTATCTGGAATTGAAACATGGAAATGGAGAACCCTCCTTGCCATCAGTTCCTGCCAAATAAATCAGTCAGACCTTTGACAAACCCCAAATAGGACTGCCGATTTCTCAAAGCTGTCCCGTTCATCACTTTGATTCATCTTCCCGGAGACGGACAGCATGTTTTCTTCCCATGTCCCCTGCTCTTCAACCCCCCAGCCCGCCACACAAACACATTTATATCAGTGAGTTAGCAGTAGAGGCGAGTTTACAGCATCCGGTAAAAGGGGGGACGCAGTTCAGTGCAGCACTGGTGGCTCTAAAACACCCAGAAAGACAGACAGGAGAAAGACAAGGTGAGCTGAAATGTCGACCTCTTTGCCACCTCAGATCAACTACATCCTCTGTCTTCTCCTCTTCCTCCTGTATACCTTTGTAAGGTCCACTTTTAATTGACACAAAGAAAAAAAAGCTCTGCGGTTATCTGGCTGCCTGCTCCTGTTTCATGTCATGAGTTAATTTTTTTTCCCTTCTTGTTCCTTGTCCATCATTTTTCTTCTCTGTGGCTTTGCCTCTTCGGCTATCCCTCACTTTACTCTGTGTTTCTGTCTCTCTGTGCCTTTCACCTCCTTCAGCTTAACACCAACCCATTTCCCACTGACCGCCTGTTTATTTACATCTCCTCATTGTCCTTCCCTCTCTTGACATGCCTCCCTGGTGCTTCTCTGTTCTCAGCTCTGACTTGACAATTTTTATATATTTGCTTGATAAATAAAAAAAATAAAATAAAAAAAAGCAAAATAAAAATCTCAGCAAGACAATGAAAGTTCATAAAAAATTCATAAAAAGACTGGTAATGTATTCTACAAATTATTACAACTTAGACATATTTGCTCTTGCTGAATAATTTACATTTTGTACTTTCATATTTGCGCTGATTGTTTCTTAATTATTAGTCACAAAATAAACATTTTTATAGTAATATTTGAGTGGTAAATAAATCAATTTATTAGAATATATGCAAAATATGTTTTATCCATTTGAAGCATTTTTTTATTGGCTACAGATAAAATACTAGTGAATAATGGTGATAGTGTTACTTGTTAATGCTTAAATTACTAATATGTGTACTTTTTTTCTTTGAAATCGCCCTAAAATTAAAGATTTCATGGCCTACAGATATGGTTTTGCAATGCTGGTATCATCTTTGAATAATTTGCACATTGCTAGCATATCTAGGAATCACTTACTAACAATGTGCAATGGTTTTGAAATGACTTACAACACACTGATAATAGTTTAACATAATATATTAAATTATTTACAAGTCTATATACACAGTTCTTAATAATTAATTACAAAATAGTTAATAAATGACTTTTGAATGCTGCCTCAGCAGTATCGGTATAAGTTCAACCAACTCTTCCTCCATTACTGAGCTATATCTGTACATGTCCGTCAGACATCGCAGAGATGAAGCCGGCAGTAGAAAGCTTCCTACATCCGTCGTCCGTTTTGCAGTGCATGAAGAGTGTTTTTTGACTGACACCTCTATATGCCTTTTCCATGTTCAGGCACTTCAGCGCTGAACATATGAGTAATACATAGATCTGTTAAGTGATCCACCTGAGGCGTACCTCCATAGCCCAGTGCTGTGTTTACCATTTCATTTCAGTGTTCTCGTGAGCGGGTGAATCTCATCCTCGCCTCCTGCAATAAGAGCCAGAGGACAGATGGTAAATGTACTTTAGTGTAAAATGCTTGTCATTCAAACTGCCTGTAGATTTCCATGAGCATCACAAGTATTATACGGTTGTTTCATATTTCAAATGTAATTTTTGGGCATGTTGAGCGCCACAAACAAAATGTCTTTGAGTTGATGTAAGAGTGACGAAGTCAAACTTCGCTCTACCCGTCATCTCCACACATAGTTAGATAAGGGCAAACTGTGTTTTCTTTTCTCCTTCATTGTGTTGTATGTGGCGAACTGACATTTTATATCAGCGAGTCTATAAAATGTCACAAAAACAGTGAAAAAACGACCGTATCGAGTTCCCGCAGCCCAAGGTCGCGTCTTTAAACTGCTCCGATATAAAACAGAGAACAGCGTCAAATCACAAAATGTTCTGACTTGAATAATTAATCGATTGTCAGAATTCTTGATGGTTGTTTTTCTGACGATTGACTACCAAATTAATTGCTCAGGTCTGCACTGATCTTCAAAAAACGTATACCAGTCAAATTCTTGTCTGAATATGGCAGAAATGGCAATAAAATTAAAATTAAAATTAAAATCTGCATCACATGTCATATAGCTTAACTCTGTATTATGCCACTGCAGGTTGTAGACATACTTCTTCCTGTATGTCACTTCCAAATATAGCTCTTAAGTGTGCAGTCTGTCATGGGACTCTATATACTGCTCCTGGGTCAAACGCCAGACCCGCTTAACAGTGATAGTCACCTGTCATTTATTTTTTATGGCTCTGAGTGCTTCTACGTTTTTCTTTTTTCTTTTTTTTTTCACCCAGCCGTCGATTCTGTCCTTGCCCTCCCCTCCCTCTAACCAGCCCGTCCTGTCACTCTGAGATGTGGCTTTAACCTCTGGTGCAGTTTTTTACTGGCGCCCTTTGTTTTCATCTATTGTTCTTAAAAGCGATTATGACCATCAGACAGGCCCATTAAATATTTAGCAGAGCTCAGGCTGCTGCTTGCGCGGGCTTCACAGGAACACACACCGCAGATGTTCAAAGTGTCTCTTTCTCTGCAGCAGGGATGTGCACAGATATTTCGGGGGGAGGGGGCAGCCGCTCAATTAAATAAAAGCTGCCATTTGACATAGGGTGCATGCAGAGCGTGAGTGTTTGAAGGGCATTGCTCAAGTATATGTGCTTCTTTTTTTTGCTTCAGATTCTGGCATCGAGAATCCTCAGTGTTTTTGTGTGCGTGTAGTGCATTTCTCTGCGGTCTCCGTGCTGTATTTACTGCTATAATCATTCCTTTGTCTGCTGTGGGTGTGTATTTTTCAGTGGCTGCCCCTCAGATTACTTTGCTGTTCAATATTAGAAAATTTATATGCAAGTCCATCCTCCATTTCCACTGCAGGAAGAACTGGAATGATCAGTTACTTTAGAGAACAATAAATAAGCTCCTCTGCTATTGATTTATCTAAAAACACTGGAGGACAATAGCTTCACAAATTATTTCTCGTTTGACTTCTACATTTAAGAAAAAAGTGCAAATCTAGGCAGCTGCAGCCACAGTGTGATACTGTATAATTACACGAGAGAAAATGCATTTTATGTGTAATTTTAATAGTTAGAATTTTTCTTACTGTGTTTGGTATTAATCAGGTAAAGGTGCAATTTTACCTCACTGATGTGTAAAGTCTGTGGATTTCTTATTGTTATTATTTCAAGTTAGGATTTTGGGCAGTCTTAAACCATGTTCAGGGTTGGATTCAGTGGAAGAATATTTGCTGGATCAAGGTTTACAAGCTGAAAGGCTGCAACATTCACTGTTGATGTCATCATGCCCTTGCAGCATAACAGAGCCTTGTTGTCTTAGCTGTTGAGAAGGATTTGAACTGAGCGAGCAGGCGGGGGTTCGGTGCCTTGCTCAAGGATGTATTGGATATTCTAAAACTGGAATATGATGTGCCAGTTAGCAGACTTAAAAGTTGTTAGTCCACCCAACCAGTTTATAATTTCACTTTTACTGCAAGAGATGCGAGAAATGTCAAGCCCTGCCAGAAATTGCGTCTCATATTACATCTGATAATATGGTGATGCCTGCTTTCACTGGAACCTCATTTTCTGGGAACAAGTTAAGTGAGAAACACTGATTCAGTAGGAAATGGCTCATATGTTCACTGGTGTCTGCATGGGCTTCCTCTTGATATCTTGTTGCCATACTCCGAAGAGATGCAACTTAATTAAAATGGGAAAGTGTTTGTCTTGTTAGCAAGTTGTACTGGTGGAATCTGTGTCCGCCCCAGTGTGTGCATCGATAAGCTCCAGGACACAGTGAACCTTATATTCCCATGTTCATATCTCTGGTTTTAACAGCTGAAATAGTTTATTAACTTTCTGTTTAGACATTTTGCAACTGCTCCAAGAGGCTCCAGTGAAGTCATAACCACAACTGAACTGAATCTGTGAATCCCCCCCAATTAGTGGTTGTTGTGGAAGACAATGGGTCACTTTGTTTACGTCTCTCTGGTGTGGAGCACTTAGTCACTGCTGGTGCAACTACAAGAATCTAAAGCAATGTATGCATAAAATACTTATGATTTTGCCTGAGAACCAGAAGAATCTCGCAGCTCATGTTTCATTTGTTGTGGCAGAATGCGTCTGGCCCCCCTCCCGTTCAAGCAGATTTCCACCCGGCCTCCCCCATGCCGGGCCAATCACACTCATTTATCTAACATGGGGTGGGTTTCATACTATGACAGAGGCATTTTTGCACACACTTCGTTACTCTGATTGGTTGTAGGTTGAAAGAATTGCACCTGCCGACGCTCCTTGGAAATTAAAAATGAACTGAGAGACTCCAGACTAATTCACATTTGCACATTTGTCTGGCAATGCCAGGCTACTTCTAATGCTGCTGAAACTGGATGAATGAATACAAAGCATACCTAGTGCAGCATTAAAGCTCAATAGGAGATTAAATCACTCGTTAAAGCAGACTTTGGTTGCAGCTAAGAGGCATATTTCAAAGACTGTGAAGAGCCTATTCATATTTATGCACAAGTGAGGTATGTTAATTGATGAATGTCCTTGGTTTTAATGGCTATCTAGTAGTAGGTATTGAGAAGAAGGTGACAAGCTGTGATATGTGCTTGTATGGGCAAGCCAGCTAACCCTCTCTGGCTTCCTCTCTCTCGCTCTCTGAGTCTTTTGCCTAATGGCTGATAATGAAGAGGGCATCTTTGCAGAGATGACATGCGCACGTCCTCTGGACACACGCACACAGACACACGCACACACACACACATATACAAAGGCTGGGCTGACTGCCCTTCAGAATACTAGGCCTGACATTAATCTTTAAATGACTGTTGCTTCTTCCCCAAGACTTTCAATCCATTAGTGGCCACGTCTTGAGATGGAGAGAGATTGCTAAAGAGGCAAAGGCAGGGAGGATGCAGGCAGCGTCTGTGTGTATGTGTATGTATGTGTTGCGGACAGGGCTGGGACGGTGGAATGGAAAGGATGATGTCAATGATAATGGAGGATGAGGACAGAGAGAGAATGAAGGAGAGAGACAGAGAAAGGCTGAGGCAACACAGACGTATCGGTGAGAGAGAGAGAGAGAGAGGGAGAGAGAGAGAGAGAGAGAGAGAGAGAGAGAGAGAGAGAGATGCAGTGATATTGAGAGAAAGAAAAAAGTGAGACAAAGAGGACACGGGTCTTTTTAAAATCCTGTCCATGTCAGCTACTGTACGCCTCCATGGATGACACCCTCTTGCTCACACGCCTCGTTCTTCCTCTTCACTCCCTCAAAGTCAGGGGAGTAAGTTAAGATTTTGGACAACAAAACACTGACTC
>OMNN01079363.1:0-27296 GCA_900302755.1 Chromis chromis | reverse complement strand
ATGAACACCCTCGTAGTTTCAATCGTAGCATCTGGACTTGGTTGAGTTAGCTCGAAGACGTTTCACCTCTCATCCAAGAGGCTTCATCAGTTCTAAACTGACTGGTTGGGAGTTCCAGATTTTATACTCTTCAGGAACCATTAACACTATTGAAGCTTTTGTCTGCTGGGTGTGTGTTGCCCCTCGCCTCATTATGGGAGTCGTTAGGTCATTCCCTCTCACAATGGGGTTCGTTAGGGCCCTTTGTGGCCAGGTGTGAAAGGGTTCTGTTGTTCCTGGCCACAAAGGTCCCTAACAAACTCCATTGTGAGAGGGAAGGACCTAACAACTCGCATTGGCTCCATTCACACCTGAACTGGAGTTTCAATAGTGTTAATGGCTCCTGAAGAGTATAAAATCTGGAACTCCCAACCAGTCAGTTTAGAACTGATGAAGCCTCTTGGATGAGAGGTGAAACGTCTTCGACAAACTCAAGCAAGTCCAGATGCTGCGATTGAAACTATGAGGATAACCTAATCTATTCTAAAACATGCATATAAACACCTCGACTATATGGGCAGCTTCTATCATGATCCTCGCCCTCTCCATCCCCGACATTTTGCTCCAATGGCCAAAGGCTGACTTGGCAGCTTTCACAGCCTCATCAACCTCCACGGCTCCACACGGCTCCAAATGGCACAAGACGCGCCCTGCAAAGTAAAACGTGTGATTGTTAAAACTACAGTTGCAACAATTAATCTATTAGTTGTAATATTTGCCAACTATTTGGATAATCAATGAATGGTTTGCACAACTTTTAAAAGATTCCAGGTTCTTAAATTTGAGTATTTTCTGGTTTCTCTACTCCACTATGACAGTAAACTGATTTTTTGTGTGTGATGTGGACAAAAAAAGACATTAAAGGATGTCATATTGGGCTTTGGGAAACACTAATCTACATTTTTCACCATTTTCTGACATTTATTGATCAAACAATTAATTGATTAATCAAAAAAAAACAAAAAACTGACAGATTAGCCAACAATGTAAATAATCATCAGATGCATCCACAATCCAAATATCTAAGTAAAAAGGTTAAATATAAAAACAACGGCTAACAATTTCTGTTGGACAGGGCCATCTTGTTCTGTTTGTTCATGTTGTCAGTACTGATTCGGTGTGAGTTGTCCCTCAGTGACAGAGGAAATTAAGTTTAGGCCTGTAGGTTTCAGGCTGTGGCATGTGGTGGAGCTGGAAATTACATTTCTAATGATGACAATAATGATAAGGAGCATAACCTTGCCTGAATGTGCTGCACACTGTGTGTTAGCTCACATGACACTTGAATTAAAAACAGGAAAGAAGCCACAAAGATCATTAAAATTAAATATTCAATGCAATAGGTGCAAGGCAGGCTATAATTTATAAGGTTGTGGTTGTTGGTTTTGCTAAACTGAAGCTGCTCATGGGCCATAAAACTGGTTGCATACAGAGTGAGCAGCTATCTGGCTATGCAGTACTATACGTGACAAAGTGTGTTGCTGAAATGGGTAAATACACGCCAAATGTTGACACATATATTGCAGAAAGACAACTAGAAAGTAGGTCAATCAGTACAGGTACATCCTGATCCTGGTTTACCTTAGCAGAGATCACCAGACAGACATCCCCACAAAGCAATGACCAAAGTCCAGTTAAGAGTCAATAATGTACATAACGAGACACATTTCTGTCATTATAGAGGAATTATGTAGCTTACCCGTTGCAGGTTCGTAAACATCTTCCTTGTCGCATTTCTCTGGGCCTCTCCTTCTCTTCCCAGCCCAGAAGTTCAGCGGCACCGTGATGTCCGCCGAGCCCGAGGAGACGCACCGTACAGCCGCAGCAAGGGGAGCAGCAGCGGGCCGCCGCCACGACAACCTAGCGAGCCTCTGGAGCATATTTAAACAGGCCCAACTGCTCCGAGTTTAATCAATCACTGTAAAACACACAATATGACGGTTAACTGCACGATACGCTGTCACTTTAGCGACATTAGATCACGTCAAAAGGAGTTTTACTCAACTCTCAACTGCACCAAGTATGTAAAACTGACAGACGCTAGCGACTTTTTCCTCGCCTTGTCATTTGTGATATGTTTCACTGTTGTATTTAACTCTCAGTAACACACTTACCTGGAATGGTCTGCACATTAAATGAAGATTATGAATTTAAATCTGACTGTTAATGTAATGTTGGGTTACATTTCGCTATTTTTGCCGAGGCTCAACCAGGAGGCGGGGCTAAGAGGCTGCGACGGTTGCTGAAAAGACTGCTATCAGAGCTATTGGATAGTTTAACTGTCAATCACAAAAAGCTGTATTAAAAAAAATCACATATCTACATGTTTATTTAATATCGATTATACGTGTATTATTGTTAACTTATGGGGGAAATACTTAATAATAATTCTTTATATATTTAAAATTGCTGTCGTATAAAATTTTGGGTGGTGTTGTGGGAGGAGCTCCGTCACAATGATGTTCCAGCACAGCAGCTCAGTCGGCACACTGCAAGTATGGCCGGGGACAGCGAGGCACATCTAAAGGACCGCAGCGAGAACACCGACATTATTCGGCAACCTTTCCTCATCGGTGTCTCCGGAGGCACCGCCAGCGGCAAGGTTGGCGCTCTAGCTGGCTAGTTTGGCGGTTTTCGCGAGGTGTCATGCTCATATTTCGGGTTAAATCACGGCTGCGGGGCTCTCCGGCAGCCGGGTGCTAGCGACCGCGTGGCTTCAGCGACGCAACGTTGAGGCTTGATTGACAGCTCTATCATCTGGTTAACCATCCGGCTCGCTGCTAGCACTGGTTTAGCTTGCTTTCCCACTGTCTGTGGTGCTGAACTTTGCGTTTGTTTACTGGCATTTTTTCATGACTGCCACTCACTAGACATTTAGACTAGTTTTAAGTGGAGCTCACTGATGTTAGCCGCCTAGCTAACGTTAAATTCCATCACATGCTAGCAGTGCCGGTTGGGCTCAGACAATAGCTACTGTTAGCTTACCTCCAAGCTAGTTGAACTGTGTTTGTAAACATTGTGAACCACATTTTTTCCCAGACTAGAACACCCTCATTAGAATATGCAAATGCTACATGTGCTAGTGTAATACCTTTGTAGTAGCGTCAAATGTGTATTCCTGGGTGAGTGACCTGAAATGACCGCTAACGTTAAATAACGTTAACCTAGATATTGGTTTAGTGATAACGGACAGAGCCGCCCGCGGGAAAATCTCTATTGAAAGATTTCACCCGCTTCCCTTTGTTCTGTCGTCAGATGCTGTTGTAATGTAAGAAGAAATAAGTTTCGAGCAGATTGAGTTGCGTAGTAAAATATTAATCGAGCTTAAATTGAGCGGAAACCCATATGAATTATAACAACCAGCTACACAATAGCACCGCAGAGGTTTCCGTTACTGCGTGGGCAGAGCTAAACTAGGAGCAGCTCGCTGAAGCCGACTCGCTTCTTGTTCAGAGAAACGAACACAGACGTGGCTATTTTTCGAAGACGTCATTAGATTTCTTTGTTATGCATCTACTGTGTTTTCCGACTTACGACTGGTGCCTGAAACCCACCTCGACTAAACCGGCGACGCGACAGAAAAGCTCGCCAGATGACAGGCATAGCGAGGATACTTGACAATAAAATGGTGGTGATCTTGACATTTAAAGGCGTTTTAGTGTTGTTCCGGTTAAATTTGAATGTAGATTTACCAGAATCAGAAATGTAGGTGAGACTACGGGAAGACTCGCCTCCCTTCCGTCTAGTTTTATCCCAGTTAGCCCCTCCTCTTAACTTTGTCCCAGATATCATCATACTGGAGCTAAGCCAGTGTTTTGCTTCCTGGAAGGGGGCTGGAGGTAGGGGTTCCTGGTGCTCTACAACGCCATACTAGACCAGTTTTAATTACTCATGGTATGGGTGATGTCATTTCCCAACTCAGATGGGTGTTCCCTTTTTATCAGACTCACTACTGATGCTTGGTTGAAGTACAGTTTGACATCCCTTGTACTTCTGTCAAAAAAATATCAATCTGACCATCCTTTAACCCAACAGTCATTGTTTAGTACATGTGCCATGATTTGGCTCGAGCTGTCTTATAATTTCCCAAGCATTTTTTTTAATGGTGAGCTTCCAGCTTAAAGTGAAACCCCTTCTTTTGAGACTACATGGCTAAAATAAATTGAAATTTTTTTCCCCCACAATTTCCTCACAGTCCAAATTTTAAAATGCTGAAGAGGTGATTCTTTGGTTTGTCTTGTCAATGTCACCAGACTGGTTTCAGGGGGCGTTCAAAGTGAGGTCCTCTTGTCTGAAACTGCTGCATTTTAGTGGATTGACACAACCTGCCAGCTCCCGAGTGGGGGCGTCCAAATTCATTGTAGCGCAGTTTTATCGTCACAAAGGCGGCAGGGCCTCGGGCAGCTGGGGAATGCCCAGTCAGCATTGGACATGGGATTCTTTTCGTTGGGGAGGTCAGGGAGGACAAATGCGGTGAACCACAGGGCAATTTGCCTCTGGTTATTAGGTGACTTCACACAAGATGGGAAAATACCTACACAACCCTTTTCCTTGTTTCACATGATTGATAATTCTCTTCCACGGGCCACTTGCGATTTCAATTATTTTTTACCTCTAGGCATGTGGGCTCGCCAGGTGACATTAAGCAGCTGTCTTTTTTTTTTCCTTTGGTCTGTTTCTGCAGTCGTCTGTATGTGAGAAGATCATGGAGCTGCTGGGGCAGAACAAGATCGACCACCACCAGCGGCAGGTGGCGATCCTTAGCCAGGACAGCTTCTACAAGGTGCTGACTCCAGAGCAGAAAGCCAAGGCACTAAAGGGCCAGTTCAATTTTGATCATCCAGGTATGCAAACATCGGATAGTTGGTGCCACGACTTATCTACTGTTTTGGGTGCAGCACTTTATCTTGCTGCAGGCACATGTTTCCTAACCCTTATGCAGAGTTTTGTGGCTTCATGGAAAATATTTTTAAAACTGGTTTAACTTTGGACTTGATATGGAAGTATATTTTAATTGCAGGTGTATGGTTTTGATAGTACACATCTTACTGCATTGTAAATTTAATGATGTTTGTCACCATTTGCGTAATTAATGCCAGATAAGGCAGATGTGTCACTATAAAGATTAAGAATAAATGCTTAGGTGGCAGTGACTACAGAATGTTTAGATCAGGTTTATGTCCAGCAAGACTGATTATGTGGCTTTGCTGCCACGTTGATAATTTTCCCAAAGTGTTTTTGGCAGAAGCAAACACTCCATTTTTGGAGTCTGACTTTGCCCCCTCTTGCTCCTGCTTCCTTTCTCAGCTGATTTGAAATCCCCACAGTCAGCAGGCCTTCCTCAGAGGCAGCTGCTCTAAAGCTCAGAGACTGAACACAGCACCTGTTACACGAGAGTGATTCCTGGGTTACCAAACGTGCAGCTCAGGGTCCCACGTGTCCACGGGTGCACACCACACTGCTGTAAATGGGGTTAAATAATATAAAGGTCACAACTAAGAATATGCCTTTTCTTGTCCTCAGATGCCTTCGACAGTGAGCTGATCATGCAAACGCTCAGGCTGATCCTGCAGGGGAAGACTGTTCAGATCCCAGTTTACGACTTTGTCACTCATTCCAGGTGAGCACCTCTTTGTTTCCTGCACATTTGCTGTTTAATCATAACCCATCATCATGTGTTCCTGCAGAATAGAAACATGATTAGTTATTATGCTAAGCAGGTTCCTGAATCTCATGTTTGACTCATACCTTCATTGTTTAATCAGTTTAAATTTGCATAACGCGTGTCTGAGTACAGTCACTCACAGAAAGGAGGACACTTTTCTGTGTGTGCTCTTTCAGGAAAGACGAGTTTGTTACGGTGTATCCGGCTGATGTGGTCCTGTTTGAGGGAATCCTCATGTTCTACTCACAGGAAATCAGGGATCTGTTCCAGATGAAGCTGTTTGTTGACACAGATCCAGACACACGGCTGTCACGTCGAGGTGTATAGCGAGTCTTTGATACCTACATCTACCTTAACACTTGTCACTGAAGTGTACTAATTTATCTGTTGACCCTGGCAGTGGATAGTGTTGTCTTTTACATTGATGTATTGGTCTTTTTATACAGAATTGGTAAATAGCTGTTTGTGTACTTTCTCTGTTTCAGTCCTAAGAGACATCAGTGAGCGTGGCAGAGAGCTGGAGCAGGTGTTGGCTCAGTACATCACTTTTGTGAAACCGGCCTTTGAAGAGTTCTGTTTACCAGTAAGTGGAGTTCCTAACTTATTATTGGTTGTTGTGTAGAATGTGATCAGTACACCAGGGTGGCCAAAACTATGACACAAATTTAGGCGGACCCAGAGATGTTGGTGTAAATGTTGTTCAATGTGTAACAAGAAACTGCAGTACAGAAAGGCTACAGATATAATCAATGCGAGCCAATCTTTCTATTGCAGTTTGTCCACTAGACGGTACAGAATGGCTTTTCAATATTTACTGCAATCCTTTTTGGTCAAATTGAAGGGATCGTCTGTTAACTTGAGCAATGTTTGACATTGTCTTTGTTCCTACTAGACGAAGAAGTATGCAGATGTGATTATTCCACGAGGAGCAGATAATCTTGGTAAGGCCAAAATTATTATTATTATTATTATCATTTTTATTCTAGAACTCGAGCATTAAATGTGTGTTGGACAAGTTTGGACATGTCTCTGTTGTGAATAACGCTGGACTGGAATATAATCATCCAGCTCCTCTAGACTTTCCAAATGTTATTGATCTGAAGGCATCACATTCTGACTATAGGGAGTCATTTAACAAGGGTTTGTGACACTCAGGAAAAAATCAATCGTGTATTTCGCAGTCACTCTTTTTCCGGTCATTAAGGGAGTGAATGATTTTTGGGTCAGTATGAGTCTCACAAGGAGCACATCTTAAATTGGGATAGCAAAGAATGGTGTGTGACAGACGCATCATTTAACAAATCCTGAATAGAAATCAATGGAGGGCTACTGTACACCCATTATTGCCCTGATGCAAGAGCGGTGTCAAAACACTTTTGTAAACATCACCAAGCTTTTTAAGCAGCAGTTTTATTATATTTAACTTGTGATTATACATGAAGGTTTTATGTCTTAGAGACCATTGAAATTGCAGTTGTTGCTCTCTCCTCAATTATTTAGTAGGGACCTGGCTGTTTTTAAGAGGCTGGCAAGTGGCGAAATTTACTTTTAGGACCAATTAATTAACTCGGTTAACTTGGAATGTAAATCATACAAATACAGCTACTTTTAAATATAGAATTCAATAGTTAGTTAAACACACAAAACTTCTAATAATGTTCAACAGCGTTTAACAGTGACATTTCTGGACTCGCTAATCCCTTCTTCTGCGTCTAGTTGATTATTTTTTCTCCCAATGTGCTGCAGCTTTTTTGTCCGATGAGAAACACTAGCAACAGCTAACCATTCCTATTGGATGCTGACTTAGCTTGAGCGAATGTAGCACACCAAGCATAAAATGCATGAACTGATGTGACCTTTTTAACAGCGCTGGTTGTAGTAACACACGGTGGCTAATGTGCCAACGTTGCCACAGAGCGCCATTTCTGGGGCCTTGGTTTTGACAAGGATGAAGAATGAATGAAACGAGACTGTCTGTGGTTCTGCTGCATCGATTTTGATCCACCTCTTTCTCCTTGCAGTGGCCATCAACTTGATAGTACAGCACATCCAAGACATTCTCAACGGCGGACTAACCAAGCGTCACAACGGCTGCATGAACGGCCACAGTACCCCACGGGTGCGACGGACCTCCGAGTCAAGCAGCCGGCCTCATTGACCTCGTCACACCTCTCTTCACAGAGCGGAGAGGGGTGTGGGGGTTGTGCTGTAAATAATGCCCGCTGGCATCACTGTATTTAAGAAGAATAAGAAAGAAAGAAAAAAGAGATGCAAAAAGAATTGAAATGCCTTTTATTATTACGACACCTCTTGTTATTAGTTACTTTCATTGTAATTGTTAAACTTGGGATTTAGATTTGTCAGAAGGATAAATAGAAGCTCTTGTTAATCTTGTGATGAGACCATGGGTTAAATTTGATCCCACACATTTTTGTCCCTGATTGCATTTTGTTTTCTTTTTTTTTATGTATCCCCTGCTGCTCCATGGAAATTCATGTTGATAATGAATAAAGGAGGGGAAACCTTTTTATTTATTATGTCTGATAAAACTTGAACCCCTAATGGCCGGGGGGGAGACAGATTCATGTTGAGGAGGGTTCCAAATGAGCGGGATGTAAATTAGACGAGCTGAACAAACCAGGATTGCACTCTGTATTCGTACTGACAATCTTGGGAGTGTTTCCTACCATTTTTTTTTCAGTGTTTAAGTTCCCTTATCGTGTTGTTTAGTGTAACGTATTACACTATAAGTCTTGTTTACTACACAAAGTGTCCACCACATTGTTTCTGTATAATGTCTGTAACAGAAGAAACACATGCTTTTTCAGTATCTATTGTCACATGCAGAATAACGTGACTAGCAAATGAATGAAGCCAAATGCTGGAAGGTTCAACTGACTGCTGTGTTAACCCAGACTAATGGAATTGTTATGATTTTTCGACTGCTTGTCCCTTAGCTTATTGAAATGTAATGATTAAAACTCATTTATGCAGGCATTCCTGTCTTTAAAAGTATTTAGATTTATGAGCAAAGTGTTCAACTTTGTAAATAGAACTTTTTATTATAATCTCCCCGAGTTTAGATGCGTTCACATAACCAAATCTGCTCAGTTGATTTCAAGGTAATATATATATACTCTCAGGTTCATGATACCAATTGATATGAAATTCCAGGAAAAAGAAATGGATGGAGGTGTTTAACGCCACAGCAATATCCCGGGTGTGTGGCCATTAACCACCACAATGCCTCTGTAAAGCTGCCTCAGGTTAACGTGTACAGTAAGTATCCACACTAGAATCCAGTCTCCACTCTAATAAGGTTACAATAAAAACTGTTGACTCTTGTTTATATGCCATGTGCTCTGTTTTTGTTGTGTATAGTGCAATTGAATGAATGATTTGTACCTCGAGCTTTGTACTGTATGGCTGTTGAGTTGGGTTGCAGGATGATTTATAACTGAATGAAGTCGTCAGTTGCCTAATGGTCAATAAATCGATGCAGCTGATTGATCTGTCTAAAGTGTGTGATTATTTGGACCACAATATTGTGTTGGGCATAAAGAAGCTGGTGGCTCACTCTGTCTTTAGTGTGTCCACTGGAGGGCGCAATTGTCTGCTGTTGTACTTATGCTCCCTTCAAATGCTTATAGATACGTGAACACTTGGACGCGTGTCATAGAAGTAAATATTAGGAATCACATAAAATATAGCAGAAACGCCTGATTTGGTTGTAAACATCATGGAAAAAACAAACGTAATCCTGCATTAAATGTCCAGTTTATTGAAATGGTAGTTTCAAGCTTCATGAACATTACCGAATCTGCATTTTTGCTAAAGCAAAGCCGTGATAGCCAGTTTCTAAAAGTCAAAATTAATGTTAAAAATCGCACACTACTACAAGTATGCTTTGATTATTTTTAATTTAACTCCCCGAGTAAAAGGGGAAAAAAACTACTCATTTACGACTCAGAAGTTAGAATTTACGAGTAGCCCTGAACGCACCAAGGAAAGTTGTCAGCGGGGAAGCTCCAAGATGGTGGTATGTATAGCTGCTGCATGTTTCCCACTCTGCACTAGTTTATCCAGCTTTTTATCGATTTTAACTTCTCGTTTTGACCTGGCAGAAGTTTGGGCTTCAGTTTAAAGCCACCTTGGAGAATGTCACCAAGGTGAGGCCGCTGGGCGACGACTTCCGCTGGTTTCTAAAGGTAGGAGGGCTGTCAAGCTAGCTAGCATGCTAATTTACCTCTGTAAATATTAGCATTGCATCCTATTTTTCTCACTGTCTGTTCTGGATAATATACAAATTTTTTTATCATATTATTTCCTGACATTACACCCCCCACTTACCAATTAAATAAAGAAACACATGCACCTTGTACAGGTATTAATTATGTTGACACTGCTCACTATCCTAGTGTCTCATTCATAGACTTTGCAGAACCAACCTGTGACTCTCGATTATGGTGGATACAGTAGCACAAATGTGGCACAATGTGTTGTTGTTGTTGTTGTTGTTTATTTTCCCCCTTTTAATTTAGCTGAAGTGTGGAAACTGTGGCGAGATCCCAGATAAATGGCAGTATATAACCCTAATTGTGAGGATAAAACTCAACTTTGCCTCTTTGCAACTTATCCAAATATTACAAAATGTACACATATATGTATATCCAACCTATGTCTGTTTTCCTTTTTCCTCCCATAGGAGAGTGTGCCTCTAAAAGGAGGGAGAGGCAGCGCCAGCATGGTGCAGAAGTGTAAACTATGTGCCAGGGAAAATTCAATCGGTAGGCCCTAAAATGTAACATGACTCTTTTCCCCTTAATTTTCTGAGTTAAAAACTCCAGACGTATCATCAAATGTCCACTTTTTCCTTCCAGATATTTTGGGAGACACAATCACACCGTATAATGTAAGCAAACCTCCCCTTGCTTGTTTTCTTGCAGCTCTGCAGTTCATACAGGAGACATATTTCTCTTATGCTGCCAGCTACTTCAACATAAACTGAAGCTGCTGCTCAAAATCATTGCAGACAGTTGTAGGGAATTTTTTATGCCTAATTTGGAAGATATCAGTGGTTTAAATGCATGAATTATGTTAGGTAATAATAGTTTTAGAATCTTTTGAATGGAAAAAGCAGTAATTATTGTTGCTTTTAGTTTTTTTTTTTGTCTGTGTCATTAGTTAGAAGCACTTCCTTCTCATCATGGCTGCAACTAACAATTACTTTAATTGCCATTTAGTCTGTTGATTGTTTTCCCAATTAATTGATTAGTTCTTTGGACTACAAAATGTCAGAAAATGGTAAGAGATGTCCATCAGCATTTCCCAAAGTGCAAGATGGCATCCTCAAATGTCTTGTTTTGTCCACAAGATGTTCAGTTATTGTCACAAAGGAGCAAATAAACCAGATAATATTCAAAATTAAGAAACCAGCATCTGAGAAAATATAGACATTTTTTTTCCTTTAAAACATTACTGAAACTGATCGATAATCAGAATAGTTTGCAATTAGTTAAATGGGTGATAACTAATCAATTAATCAGTTCATTGTTGCAGGTCTACTTTTTGTAGACTGATATTTATTTAAGTGAAAACAGCTTTAGCTAACGGTGACAGTGTTTGTCTGATGATGTTCTATGGTTTCTGGGTTGAAGGCCGAGGACAACGAGAGATTTAAAACAATGGTGCAGTTTGAGTGTCGAGGTCTGGAGCCTGTTGACTTCCAGCCACAAGTAAGAACATTTAAATACAAGTTTTACGCTGAGCCTGTGTGTGTGGCTTTAAAAGCACAGTGTGGGTTCTTGCCTAAATTTTATTGCTAAAGTCTGTAGCCAGAGGTCTATGCCACTGATGGTAAGTAAAGTCAAGTAAAAAACATATCCAAACTTTAGCAGGTAACATACACAACACACTTTCTGGATAAAGAGGTAGCACTCTCACTGTGCAATATTCCTATTAAGCAGCTCTGTATTTGTGTCTGTTTTTTTCAAATATGTGAACCAAATGTCAGATTTGTGATAAAATAACACGAAACAAGAAACACTGTAGACACCGCTGACAAATTCCTCAACTTCAGGATTTACATGTATTATCTAAAATTGTGTTCTCAGTACCAGATAACAACATAACTAAGCCTTGCGACTTCTGCTTTTCCTCCTCCAGGCTGGCTTTGCTGCAGAAGGAGCAGAATCTGGGACACAGTTTCCTGAAATCAACCTCCAAGAAAAGGTGATGCAGAGGGACCAACCTATTACTGCACAAACTCAGAATATTTGACTTGAAACACAATTTGGCTGTTAGATGTCATTCATTTGTGATTAGTGAATGATTTCCAATGGTTAGTTTGTTATAGGCTCTTTAAATGACTAAGAGTGATTGTTAGTGATCACAGCAGTGACAGGATCTGCTGTTTTATCTGTGCAACTTGACATTTCAGGACTGGACAGACTACGATGAGAAAGTCAACGAGTCGGTGGGAATATATGAGGTCACACACCAGTTCATCAAGTGCTGATGTCATCATGGGATGAAGGAATGAACACTGCAGCCAAACATGCTCAGGCTGCTTCCTGAGGATGCTGAGACACAAGGATTGGTTAATGATGAACATTAAGAGATGTGGATTAACACAGCAAGTTGTCCGAACACGTGTCTTGGATTGATCAACTTACTCAATAAACAAGGCTTTTTTAAAAATCATCGCATCAATAAAATTAAAGGATGATTGAAAGATTTTGAGTTGAAGTTTTTATTTTGCTTTCACTCCATCATTAGCATTAATTGAAGACTGCAAAATATCCAGTAGAAGTTACTTGTTCCTTGCAAGTACTAAGATATTGAGGATAGTGGCTAACAGAAGTACTTTTTTAATGACACTGTGAGATATGGTCACAAAAATTCACATATTGATGGTGTATTAGTAAGGTGAGAGAGGAGCTGACCAGTTTAAACGATGCAATTCAGTCAGAAATATTCAAGCTTGCTGCTTGAATATCAAACCCAGGTCAGCCGCTACGTCTCTGCATGTGGGTCACGCAACATAACCATTAGGCTATCGGGGCGCCCACAGGCAGTAAAATTTAAATAACTGCCAGATATCGAAAGTTTCTTCTGAAAAAATGGGCACAGGACATTCTATGACCCTTTTGTAATCAAAATAAGACAAAAAGACATTTTGAGGCTCAGGTCTTAAAGGGTTAATCCCAAATTATATTGCTATTTCTGAGCCATATGTTGCTCAGAAAACAACATTACATACCATGACAAATGAAGTACCTAGTAGAAAAGTAATAGATGTAAGCATAATTATATTACTGAAAACAGAAATAAGGAAGCTAATATAAGGCCAGAATAGAAAAAAGTAATAAGTAATACTGGCACTGATTCTGAAGTAGTAAAGTAATATCACACATTAAAATGAAATATTGCACAATTTAAGCATTAATCATTAAATAAATGAATAAAATATTGCACATGAAACCGAAATATTACACATAATAATTACATTTTGCACTTTAAATTGAAATATTACACCTGAAATTTAAGTATTGCACTTCAAAAATGAAATAACGGAATGCACCACTGCACATTACATTGACATGCTGTATGTAAAAATGAAATGTTTCCCATGAAATTAAAATATTACACATAAAAAACCATAATCTTACACATGATATTTATTATTATTATTTTTGAATGCTCTTTTGTTTTTATATATATTTACTTAATGTCTATTGTCTGAACCGAGGGTCTGACGAGTACAGTAATTTCAATCCCCTCTATGTCCTGTATATATTGCAGTATTCACAATAAAAAGACTTTGAAACTGATATTGAGAAAAGTAATATTGCAAATGACGTTTACATTATTGTTCAGACTTACGTTAACACAGCATACAAAAGTTGATGTAAAACAACAATACATGAACGTGAAAAGATAAATATAAAGGCAGTGCTGTTTCTGTTATTAAAAGAATACATACAGTATGTTGATTTCATTAAAACACTATAAGTTTGTTAATAATAATGTATGTGTGGTTCAGTCGTGGAAAAGTACATTGATGTATCCTTTTTATAAATAAAATAAATGATAAATAGATATATATATTTATATTATTTTGACACCTGTTTTTTTTAAAATAAGAAATTAATTCTTAGTATGTCTTACAGCTTTACTAGAAGCAGGAAGAGAGAGCATGAAGGCTGTTTCCCCACAGAGTGACACATCATCAGGACATAGACGATCTTCGTTGTAGTTTCATTCCTGCTGCTGTCAGTGCTGCTGCTGCTGGTCTCTGTCAGTCTGTCTGCATCTGTGAGGACTCTGCTGCTCAAGAGAAGCGACCATGGCTCTCAGAAAGACCAACAGAGTGTTTGTCATCGGTGTGGGAATGACAAAGGTGACTTTGTTTTATATATTTCACTGTCTCGGTCCGCAGAAGGGCACGAACGACATTAATGTAGCCGAGATTTGAGGCTAGCATAGGTGGCTAACTCGACATTGCTTCGCTTTTAATGGTTAAAAACTTTAGCTTTAGTAGCTTTTTATGTAGTTAGCTAGCAGTTAACAGTGTGAGGGACTACATTTGGCTGATATTAATGTGTTCATATTCTGTGAACAGCTGTTTGAGAGCTGTGTCACAACTGATAGTAAACATAGAAACATTAGCTAGCTAAGTTAGCCCAAACAAAATGTAATATTATTAGCATTATTAATTAAACACCGTTGTTGTTTTTGTGTGTTATGGAGCAATAAGTGCTAATTGCTCGACGAACTTTGTGTCTATCTGGATCTTCTGCCCGCTGTGACTCTATGTAGAGTCCATGGTTCATGGTCAACAGAGATACAAACTGTGTGAAAGGTCTCAGCCTGCTAGGATAGCCAGTTTAAAGCATGAGCAAGTCATGTGTTCACAAGAAAGCTGCAAATTATAATGATTCCTGAGTGTTTTTCAGGCTTCTGGGTGTTAATCATGTTCATCAAAATGAAAACAGTTCTTGTGGGTTTCTCAGTTTTTCTTTTACAGCTGTTTGTGTTGATTGCAATCTGAGCTTGTTTCTGTCCATGCTGTTGTCCAATGTTTTCTCAAAGGAAATTAAAAGGGAACTTTGGATCCGTTGGGCTTCTCTACAGAATTAATTCTGTAACCTTACAATGTGAAGTGTCTTGAGATGGCACATGTTGCGAATTGACACTAGATTAATGAAATTGAATTGAAGTTCATGTCAGTTTAATAGATATTCATGAGATGTGTGTCACTGTCTGTTCCTGGGTAGGTTTTCTGTGGTGCAGACAAGGAAGAATCTGGGTTGCCAATGAAATCACAATGTGAGGGATAACCCCTTAAACAGTATTCATATTTGACAGTTTGGTCAGTACTGGTGCAATACTTCTGTGTCCCATCTCAAGAGAGTAGCTGTAGTCTAAACTGCCACTGAAGTAGGAAATGCTCTTTCAAGATTTTTACATTGAATTTTTTTTGCACAAAGTTACTTTTGTAATGTTGAAAAATTTCCTTTTTATACTTTTTTCCCTATGGTTGTTGTCTTTGAGACAGATATCCATGAGATGTGTGTCACTATCTGAACTGTAAATGTATTTGTGCATAGGAAATATTTCTCTTTCTCTCTTGTTTCTTTACCTTACCTTATACGTAATGCCATTAATGCTGCCTTTTCCCCCCCTGTCTTTTCCTTGTTTGAAATTTGCTCACGTCATTGATCTGTTGTGCACACAGCACCAATAAATAAATGCCTACATCTGTGCATTCACATTCTTTCATGTTTGTCAAGACAAGTTACACCTTCAAGCATCTTTTAGGGGAAGTTTACATCAGCAAAGTGACTCCTCCTGTAAATAAAATTACATGTAGTTAAATTATAACTCAGGAGTTTGATAAAGTAGTTAACACATGTTTGAATACAGATTTTCAGTGGCACTAATCTGACTTTTCTATGTCTTGGTGCAGTTTGACAAGCCTGGAGCCCGAGAGAACTATGACTATCCCGATATGGCCAAAGAAGCAGGTGCTTATCTTTACAGTTTATGGACGTTGTTAAGTCTGTCAAAAGACATAGTGTCGGAATATTTGCATCCATGTTGTTATATAACAAGATTTTATCACTATATGTCTTCATCCTATTACAGGTGAAAAAGCTCTAACAGATGCAGGAGTCCCATATTCTGCTATTGAACAAGCTTGTGTAGGATATGTCTATGGTAAGACCTCCTATTAAATATGGCTGCTTTATATATGTTCACTGAAACAGGAAGCACATCCAACTTTATATTCCCATGCACATTCTGATTATGTAATTTCTGTATGTGCAAATTTAAAAAAAACACTTTTCATACTTTTTTAGTCCTGAAAGAAAAACTCTGTGACTCTCTCATGTACTTTTATGAGTAGAGCAAGTAAAATAAGTGGATAATAATATTTCATCCTCTACCTTTCTGTCTCAGGGGACTCCACATGTGGGCAGAGAGCCATTTACCACAGCCTGGGTCTGACCGGGATCCCCATTATCAACGTCAACAACAACTGCTCCACAGGCTCAACTGCTCTCTTCATGGCACGGCAGCTGGTTCAGGGAGGTGCGTGTAGCAGGAGGCTAGAAAAGTGACAATCCATCGACAGCTTTAAATATTTTTAAGAGGAGACTTTTAAAAGTGTGTAGTTTGCTCCATAACCAGATGGCTGAATTAATGGTGTTATGATGGACTTGTAATAATAATCTGTGGAGAACTAAGTTTAGTAAAATCACTCCTCATGTCCTTTTGCAGGTCTTGCTGACTGTGTACTTGCCCTCGGGTTTGAGAAGATGGAGAGGGGCTCTTTGTCTGCTAAGGTATCAGTGTATATGTTGTTATTTCATTCACCTTCTGTAGTTTTTGCTAGTTGCATGGTTGTGCTTGCTGAAAAGAGTCCGCTGGGCTCAACACTTGCCCTCTTCCCCTGTAAAACAGAGAGATAGTCCTCACTATGACATTTTAAAACAGATTGCAGCAGACAATAATCTATTTGCACCCTCAAAATAATTAAACTTATTATTTTGCTAATGAAGGATTCCTGTCACTGGAAGCACAGTGTTGGCTTGAATAAGGAGGTCTACATTTAAAAAAGCACACCTCAAGCTTCTTTTTTATCGAAAGTATCAGAAACTTTCTTCATAGGTGCTGCACCAACCGTCTCCATCACTATAGTTTGCTAACCAAAGCTCTGGCAACCAGTCACAGCTAGTTGACACAAACTGCATTGCTGCCGGTGTGCCACTGTAGGAAAGTCACCACAGACCCCACATTTACAACTCTAGTACGCTGTGAAATACGTAGAGATTTACTAAATGCTGATAGGCTCAAAATACATTGTGTGAATTTGTTTAGCTACAGTGAAGAAGACGTTCATTTATATGTAAAAGTCCCACACTCTAGCTTTAAGTTTAAGTTAAACAAACCAAAGCATTGATGAAAACAACCATGTTTTTAGTTCATGGATAGGACCAATCCCATGGACAAGCACATGGAGGTGATGATCAATCGCTACGGGATGGTGGCAGCACCGGCAGCACCGCAGCTGTTTGGCAACGCTGGCAGGGAGCATATGGAGAAATATGGTACGTGTGTTGCATAGAACAATTACATTTACACATTTACACATACGCATCTTCTTCAGATTCATTGTTTTTTTCTAAAAATGTACAGTTTGCATATCATATAAAATATTTGTGTCAATGTTCAAATCTCTTTCAGGCACAAAGCCAGAACACTTTGCCAAAATTGCCTGGAAAAACCACAAGCATTCCACCAACAACCCGTAAGACCCAGTTAACTCTAGAAACAGTTTATTCCTTCCAGATTTTCTTGATTTTAATTCAAATTTGTGTGTGTGTGTGTATGTGTGTGTACATTCCTGCAGGTATTCCCAGTTCCAGGACGAGTACAGTCTGGAGCAGGTGATGAAGTCCAGGAAGGTGTTTGAGTATCTGACTCTGCTGCAGTGTTGGTAAGAAACTCTCACGTAAGCAAAACAATTAAACAAGTCTCACATGTGGCTTTACCAGTGCAGAGGATAGCAAGTAGTCAGATTTACTTGGTTAAAGTTACCACCTGCTGACATAGCCATGTCTGTTTGGCCTCTCTCATCAGCCCTACATCTGATGGAGCTGGAGCGGCAGTTTTGGCCAGTGAGGCCTTTGTCAGAAAACACCATCTTGAGAATCAGGCAGTGGAGATTGTGGCCCAAGAGATGGTGACCGACCTCGCCTCCACATTTGATGAGAACAGCTGCATTAAAATGGTAAGAAATGTGAAATGCTTTCTCTAAGAATTCATAGCACTCATAACTGATGTAACACTTGAGTGGATGGTTTGACAGCCATGAATCGAGCCCTTGTTCTCTTTAGGTGGGATACGACATGTCTCGGGTGGCGGCTAAAAAGTGTTTTGAGTCTGCGGGTCTGAAGCCGAATGATGTTAATGTGGTCGAGCTGCATGACTGCTTTTCAGCTAATGAGCTCATCACATATGAAGCCTTGGGGTTGTGTGCAGAGGGTAAGACTGAATCTTTCAAAACCTTTATTTATTCTACAGTAATGGATTCTTATTCTACCTTCCTTCTTCTAACTACATAAGTGCCTAGCTATAGTTAGACACTTATATACTTACACATTCGGTAAAATAGGTAGACATGAAGATTAGTCTGGACTAGAAATATCGTTTTTGTTTTTTGTTTGAGTCTCTTAGGTCAGTATATGTTGAGCATCCGCCCATATTCAGATCAGTGTTTCCCCTGAATAGAGGTAACTGTGGCGCAGCACAAAGGATGCTGACTTGACTGGACATTGTATGATAATGTTGTGTTTAATGACTATTCACAAAACAAAAGAACCTGAGCAATGTTTAGCCACATTCAGTGACATTAGAAATACATTAGATAGCCAAGCATGTAATTAATGGTTTCAAATGGCTCTAAATTGTAAAATTGTTTTGTTTGGACAATGTTTAGAGTCAACAATTAAATTGTGCAAAATTTTTACTATTTGTTTACATACTTTTGGAATAGTTGACTAGTCTTAAATGTAAACTTCTGTGTTATAGCTCGGCTCAAAACTGTAACAGAAATCATAGAGACAATGACTGTATGGTGACTAAAACAAATATTTTATTTTAACAAAACCCAATCAAACTCAAAACCCTGCTGCTGGTGCTCCTGGAGAGAAAACACAGTTCCTGTCGGAGAGAGACTGACAGTGAGGGGCAGTGGTGGCTTAGTGGTTTGTGAAGCGAACTTGTAACCGGTGGGTCGCCGGTTCAAGTCCCCGGACTGACAAGAGGTTGAGGTGGGGAAGTGAGACCGACCGCTTTCCCAGTCACCACCACTGTAGGCCCTTGAGCAAGGCCCTTAACCCCTGACTGCTCCCTGGGCGCTGCACTGCGGCAGCCCACTGCTCCTAGTGTGTATAGTTAAGGTTAACTTGAATAGGATGGGTCAAATGCAGAGAAGGAATTCCCCCAAGGGGAATTAGGGAGGCCTTATATAGTAGAGCCACCGGGCCAAGGTGTGGCTCAATCAACAGACGGCCCTCCTGCAGCTCTGCAAAAAAGAAAAAAGGACAGGGACACCTAGTGTCCAGGTGGAGGGTCGTCACATCTGTTTAATCGACGGGGAATTAGTTGTGGGGAACATTTCTAGTATTGGTATGATTTTCTCTTTCTTTGAAACTTTACAGGCAATTTCCTGCAGGTTTATGATTGTATTATGAGGGCAAATGGGTGTGGGTGCATAAATATAAAACATTGAATTAAAGAAACATTTTAAAGTCCCAAATTTCTGTTTAAAGCCTGATTTTCACAACACAAATCTTTTGCTCGGGTTGATCAACTTTGTTACACCACAGAGAGCTGAAAATGTTGCTGCTGCACAGAAACACTCCAACAAGCTCATTGTTTTTCCTCCATGTTACTGCAATGCAATATTAGTGAAACTATGCTGCCTCACATGGTTGACATAACGTACAATAAAACATGGAGTGTCTCTGGGATCAGTCACACTTTTCACATATCCAAACATATGTTCACTATGAAACTACTGACGAGATTACAATAAACTTCACTCTGTGCTGTTTCTGCAGGTAAAGCTGGAGAGCTGATTGACAGAGGGGACAACACATACGGAGGCAAGTTTGTGGTCAACCCCAGTGGTGGGCTCATCTCGAAAGGACATCCTCTTGGTGCCACAGGTAAAAATAGCCTCCGAGTCTTAATGCAAAAAAACTTCTCAGTGGTGGAGTAAAAATGTCAGAACAGAATCATTTCCTGTGAATGTTTGTATATAGCTCGTACAGTGTAATATATAAATGTATAGAACATATCAAATGTTTATTGTGACAGGTGCCATGGGACCTCTTCCAGAAAGCAGGTTTAACAAACTCTGAACTTTGAGTTGAGCAAATAATACATTTCCAGAACAGCAGATCAAAGCAATTTTAATCAGCTCTGAGTATGTTCACCCAGTGTTAAGTGCAAACATGGTGGGAAAAAAAAGCTATTATCAGTGCAGATTCACCACAGCAATGAGTAAATAAAGAGCAGAGCCTCCAATTTAATCATGTTTAGGTAGAAATATTAATCTGCAACGAAGCACATTTGTCTTGCTGAATTGGACTGGGTAAAACAGTGAATACATTAACACTGCTACATTTTATTCAGCATAGTTCAGTTATTAATCATCAGCAGACTTAAATTCCCTTAACTGATGATGAAATGCTGGAATCTGACGCTACAATATGTATTGCGTATTAAAACACATTTATTCAGCTGTAACCTGACATAGACAAAACACTGGTGGTAGCAGCTTAGAGATAAAAATCTAGATCAGCTGGATATGTTTTATTTATAGACCTGTTATTGTAACCTCATAATCTGACCCAGTCATAGGTTTTTTGGTTTGCAGTTGAAAAAGCCTCTAAGCTAATGACTATTTCAGTCTGTAGTAAAAGCAGTTGAAAACTAAATACAGTCTATGTTCAAAAGCTTACTTTTAAACTATAGTTTATAGTAATATAGTAATGTACATAACATTTTTGTAAAGTCTTAACCATAATATTTAAATTAGCCATACAGTTAGTCTTAATATTTAAACTTGTTGGGTATTTTTTTTAACATTGGTCTTATTTCTCTATTGGAAATCACTCACGGTGAATGTCTGTTGCTCCATAAATAACAGTGACCTTACTTGCCTTGACTAAATGTTTTTGTGCAAGGCAACTGATTGACAGGTTGTCTCAATGCCAGACATTGTAGGGATTTTATTTGGAGTTGTGGATAAAGGAGGACAAACTCAGGGTTTGTTGAGATGACGTAGCATCAGGCAGGTTGGATTCACACTTTAAGTCTCTACAGAGTTACACTGATCTCTGTTTCTAGGACTGAACACGAAAGATTAACAGACTCAAGAGTTTTCATTACCCCACTTTTCTGGTGTAGAATCAAACTTTGCCAAAGAGTTCCCGTGGCGGCCACTAGGTGGTGTGCCTCTCACAATGATAGCCAGCTGGATGGTAACTGGGTAAAAGTGATCCTAAGCTGGCATGTGAGGGGGCAGCCGGCTGTGACTTTGGCATGCCTCTCCTGTAATCTGTCCACATTTTAAACCGTTGAGGGACGAGACTGAGCAAACAGTGCAGCTGGCTCACCCAGGCTCTGCAGTAGAAGGCCTCATACTTTTCACACACATGCATACTCATATTAATAGTCACATCTGCTTATCCTCATGTGGACTCCCACATACAAACACATTCGCTAATGAGAGATGACAAGGTGACACAGTGCGCTACTCTGCGTCTTCCCTCATTTGATACACACAACTTTGTTTTTACATTTCTTCGAGCTATCATCTTCATTTTTTCTCTCTCTGCCTTCTGGTGACCTTTCTTTCTTTACACCTGTCAATCTTAACCACAACTTGCTTCACCTCATTATTTTTTCAACAACTTTCTCCATCTGTGTCATCAACACTCGTTCTGCCACTATCCCAGTGTACGAGTGCCCCACTGGGTCACTCTCCCACTGTGTGACTGCCCTAGTCAGCTAAGCTCTGTCTGATCCGTGGTGTTGCTCCTAATCTTGCTTGTAAAGCTCTGACCTCTTCCCCTAGGAATGCTGTGAGCACAGATATTGACGGGTAATTGCCTGACCCGTGCAGGGACACCCCCACCACCACCACCACCACCACCACCACAACCACCACAACCACCACCTCAACTCAGTCAAAGAGCTGCTGCTCGAATACAGAGAAACACCAAAAACACAGTACACGTCACTGTAATTCTTGCACCGTTGCACTTATTTCCAGTTAAATCTAGACTGAAATTAGGGCCCTACTCTGCTTCTATAAGTCTTTAAATTTTCTGAGGGCTGTTTGCTGAATGGAAGTGTGAAAGGTCAGTCAGATCTGCAGGGACTTGTCAGCTAGAGGTGCCCAGTCTTCAAAGCAAACATGGTGAAATGTTTGTTGTTGTTATATGCCATTATGCTGCCTGCTGTCGGAGTCATCTCTTCTTGGAACCTAGAAAAATATCCAAACGGCACCCATAAAACGATGCTAAACACTGTTCTTATTTTCACTGCTTGTAATTAACCAAGTTTTCACCACTTTTACTTAGTCTATATATTCTCCATCCATTTATTTGTCTTATCTTTGAACCTTGAATAACCTCTCATATATAAGTAAATGAGCACCTCGGGACAATGTGGTTTTTGCAAGTTGACATGACATCCAGACTTCATAGCACGGCATCTCTGTTTTATTACCACATGAGTCTTCACTTCAAAAAATAGACTGAGGCGGCTTGTGATCGTCTTGTGAGCACTTGAAGTCTGCTCTCTTTAGAAGAATTTACTGCCAGAAAGCTAATGAAAAACCTGTGTCACTCTGAAGGTTCCTTTACAATGTATGTAAATTATACCTCAAAGGTGATATCTACAGGCTGTTCATCTTAATGAACTGCTTAGTTTACATTGTTAAATTGAAGTTTATTTTGTGTAAATTGTAGTCGCTCAAACAAGCCTTCATAGAATAGATTAGAAGACGAGTGCTGCAGAATGTAAAAGACGCAGAGGCAGAGGTCTTTACTCCTAAATCCTTTAGCTCATTGGGATAATGGAGAAATTCACAAGCTCATTAAACAGATGGGATGAAATGCTTAGCTATAACGTTAGCACAGGAGCTGCCTCTGGCGAGATTAGGGAGTGAGTTGTCAGATTAGGAGTCAACTTGTCACCCCTCTCAATTAGGTTTTACCTTTGCAGAATGCTCCCGTATCGAGATTGTTGCCATACTCTAGAAGGCTTTTTTAATGAGAATTCACAGTTTTGTTAAGTACTATAGACTGCAGGCTTTCTCCTTTGATTTCTGTGACTGCTTTTTTGAGATGTTTTAAAGTTACAGCAACAAGATATAACTATTAGCTGTTAAAAACAAATGTGCGGTAAGTTGTTGGAAATAGCTTTCGGCATGAGCTTCTAAATATCTTTCCATCCACACTGGCTCACATTAATGATGTTTTGTTCTTTTAAAGTTAACACTGCATACATTTTGCAGCTCAAGTCCTTCTTTGCTTTGAAGAGAGTGGGCAGTGGTGGCCTAGTGGTTTGTGAAGCGAACTTGTAACCGGTGGGTCGCCAATGTCCACAAGAAGGGAAATGGATTAGTCCAAAAGTCAAGCACATTAGTCCATTAATGTTAAAAAAATACTTCATTATTGTAGCCAAGTGATTAAAACAAGTCCAAAGCATATCGACTGCACAGCTTCTCAGGGTCAAACAGTTCAAAACACACACAGAGAAGAATGTTAAGTGCAGTCTTCATTGTCACAACTCCCTGATAACATCTGTACAAAATACACTGTACACTTTATCACATATTCACTCCTCCTCCATGTTTCTTTTGATAAAAATAGATAATGCGGTTGGCCTTGTTGCCCAAGGTGCAACTGGAGCACAATTCTGATAATATGTTCTAAACTCAAGGGTGGTTTTCCAGCTTTTGCAAACATATCCCACGATCACATTCCATTTGTAAAAGAAGGCTGTGGGATATAGTCAAAAGCTACAGAAACATTCTGGTAATTGAACTTGGCGTATTTCATCAGATGGCCTGAAACACCAGAGGTTTTCTAACAATTTCATCATATCCGCTTAGAAGATGTCAAGTCAGTGTTGTGTTTACAGCTAGTTTCTGCTTCTCCTAAGCTGCTAAAAAAACCCATTTAATGCAGGTTTAATTAGGGTTTTTAAAAAAGCTATACGCCTTATGAAACTGAAAGGCTTGTTGTTCGAGCAATGAGTGCACTTGAAGACACAATCCTCCTCTAATGCATCTTGCCTCCTTTTTGTAGCTGTGCTTTTTGGGGCTTTTTGTACTTCAAAATGTCTTTTATGTTTTTTTTTGTCTGAATCACTCCTGTGAAACATAATAAGTCAGAGCTTATAAAAGTAGACCTTAATGGTAATAACTGCTCTGCTGCTCCGCTTTTACTGACTCCAGCTTGTGTGACTTTTGGTGTGTTTTTCTGTTTTTAAAGTCTGATTCTCTCTCTCACACACACACACACACACACACACACACACACACACACACACACACATCCAACTGAACCACAGTGACCCGTGCTGCCCTCACCCTCCGTCTCCCTGCTTATGCTCTCACAGGTCTGGCCCAGTGTGCTGAGCTGTGCTGGCAGCTCCGAGGGCAGGCTGGCAGGAGGCAGGTCCCAGGGGCTAAAGTGGCCTTGCAGCACAACATTGGCTTAGGAGGAGCTGTGGTTGTCACACTTTACAAGATGGGTTTCCCACAGGAGACGAGGTGACCAGGAACTTACTGATGATTTGTTATTAGTCATTTTGATTCTTCGTGTAGCATTATATTTTATAAGTAACCAACTCTGTTAGCTGGTTCAAAAAGGCAGGCGATCTGCTGCTAAGTAATAAATCAGAGGAATAAGGTCAGTATGTCTTTGTGCTAAAGAGATCCCAGATGGTTTGTAGCCATGTAAACCAGGTTAAAGGATCATAAGATAAGAGACAAGATTTTTCACTATACATTATTGTATCTTATCTTAACCTATATTGGAACACTGTTGCACACATGTTTTGTTCTTTCCCTGTTCTAATTTTACATTAGTTGGCTCTTTATACTTCACTATTTAAATCCACTGCCCCTATTCTGCAACATAACATGTAGAGTGAAACATAAACCCCTTTCAGACATGCACTCCTTTCCATTCATTCATGTGACGGCAACTCAGTGTGTCGACTTCATGTCTAAATGAGCAGTCTGTACCACTTTTTTGTAAAAGTTGCAACATCCATCTTACTAGATTATAACTAGTAAACCTAAAGAAATCTGAAGAGTACAAGCAAAAGTACTTTGAGTTGTGATTTGGAGAGAACTATAACTAATATTGATCCCACAACCTCACAGAGAAAGCCAAAGACACGGTTTGCATGTCAAAATCACAAAACACGTTTCTCATTCCCTTTACATTATACATAACAGATTAATAAAAGATTAATGAAGGCAGCAGTGTTGCATACTGTCTGTTTTTTTCACATAGTGTGTGCTTTGCTTCTGTTTTTTTCTGCCTCCCTCAGGTCTCACATAAGTGCAGTTCCTACCGGCGTGGGCAGTGGTCTGGAAGGGTTCAAAGCTTATTCTGTCTTCAAAGAGATTGAAAAACAGCTACAGCAGGTAAAACAGCATGCTGCCAGTGATAAAAACCTCCCTCATACTTTAAACTATTTCATGTTTTATCCTATGGAATTGATTTGGCTGCATTCAGGTATATGCATTGAAATATTCTCTCAGTATATTAGTAGTTCAGTGCCATTTTGAGGAGGCGATTGTTCTACGTTGTTTAATTTGCATCGTGTGGGCAGCCACTGCCTCTTTACACCCACTGTACATTTCACTTTATATTATGTTAGTTTACTGATACTTCCTTGTAATATAAATGTAAGCATGAACCTCTGACATGTATTTTATGAATGGGTTGATCTTCTGTCTGTTTTTTAAAAGCAGTATTAAAATGGAGGTATAGTGTTACAGACCGTCGTAGATATCAAAGACTCACCGTTCTGAAAATTAACTGTTATTTTATAAAGGGGTAGTACTGTTATAGCCAAAAAGCAACAATGTAGATTGAATTGTAGAGCACATTTTAACAAATACAGCACATATGATATATTGAGCTTTGGTGCAATGATTGCCATCTCTAAAAGAAATTTTAAAAGCTTAAACTCGTCCAAGTGCATGTCCGATGTAATTAGATGCCTTGTGTGTCTTCTGCAAATACTAGTAGCTGTACCATGACGTCTGTCGGAAAGTACTCTGCGTTCAAGGCTAATAATTGTGCTCTGATGCATCAGGAAAAAATGTGATGTTGTTTGTGTGCATTAAGCCCCTTTCATACATGAACTTCTTTCCTATAATCTGTCGACTTCATTAATGGGCGCTCTGCTTGCTTTTCTGTAAAAGTTGCGACGGTAATCTTACAAAGTTGGATCTAGTAACATGTCCCTTTCAACACAGCACAAATATGAACTGCATGCTGTTACATTAATGGACAGGCAGGCACAAGATCACAACATGCTTTATATTGTGAGAAGTGATTTTTGGGAGTTTGTTACTTCCAGCTGTTTGTAGGAGTCTTTCCTCTGAGTTTCTTAAATTCCTGCAGCATCAGACAGCAGCAGAACCCGTATGAGCATCTCCAAAGGGAAAGAGTTGGGCGCATTAATATTAATGTATTAATTAATACACAACAGCAGTAACATCATTAATTACTTATAATTATAAATTATGCTTGACATGAAGAGAGAGTCAGTCACACTATGTACTTTTCTTCTCATCAAACAGATAAGCTGTCACACAAGTCACACTTAATGAGCTGCGGTTGAATCATTATTTGAATAACGACCTCAGGTTGAGTCCTGAGCTCTGTTACAGCTGTTGGGATATTTTTATTTATATTTTATACCAAAACAACAGACTGGGAGCAAACCAGTGTGCATGATAAAATAGAAATAGAAATAGAAAGCCTTTTATTGTCATTATACAAAGTACAATGAGATTTAAAGAGAGCCACTCCCTAGGTGTACCAACAATATACATTATAAAATATTCTAAAACTCTGTAAGAGAGAAAAAAAGAAAAACACTATAAAACACTACTACTATCTTGTAGTAGACGGTAATATATACATTATGAGTGGTATGTACATTATGGATGTTGAGGTAGTTATATTCACAGAAAGTGACAACAGTGCAAGTTACATTCACGGGAAGTGACAGCAGTGCAGGTTATTTTTTCAGTGCAGGTTTTGAGTTTAGAATGGTGACAGCTTTGGGAAAGAAGCTGTTTCTGAGTCTGTTTGTTCTGGACTGTATGGACCTATAGTGCCTGCCAGAGGGCAACAGGTCAAAGAGGTGGAAACCGGGGTGAGTGGTGTCCTTTATGATGTATGTTGTATGTATGCTGAGACAACGACACCCACAACTCCCGTTGTCTCAGCAGGGCCACAAACATCATAAA
>OMNN01079268.1:0-20091 GCA_900302755.1 Chromis chromis | reverse complement strand
TGCTTCTGCGACCCTCTAAAAATGGCTTCGCGACCCACTTTTGGGTCCTGACCCACCAGTTGAGAACCACTGCCTTAGAGGGTCAAGACAAACCTCTTCTTGGGACGATTAACAAACGGCCGATACAAGGCTGCTTCCTGCCTGCAGCGTAGTGTTTCTTAACACACCTGTAAGCAGATATCCTCACAAAACTACAAATGTAGGGAAGAATGATACAGAACAAAAGCTGCCTATGAAGACACGGTACTGTAATGCATGCTAAGATAACTGGGCTAGCTTTGAATGAACTGGGAAGATAAGAAACAATATGAATGTCATAGAAACTCCACCGACCTAAACGGTTATACAGATAATATGTCCCTACACTCTGAAAATGGTCCAAACAGATCAAATTCCTTGTATGCAAAAACCTATATGTATGTCTGTATGTATGTATGCGGGTGTGTGGCTATGTCTGCACGATAACTCGAGAACAAATAGAGATAGGATAATCAATCTTGGCACAGATGTTCTTCTTGACCTACCCTGGTCACCCACTAATTTGGGGGTCAAAAGGTCAAAGGTCAAGGTCGCAGGGCTACTTAGTGCAAAATCCCCTTATAATCTACTACATAAGCTTGCAATGATGAACTTTGGTATATCTAAGGGTAGGACTACCACATTGCACCTCTTGGCTTTGAACTTGACCTTTGACCTTGAACTGACTGCCATCTGTCTGTCTGTCTGTCATGTATGTATGTGGGTGTATGGGTGTGTATGTCCGCGCCATAACTCGATAACAAATTGAGACAGGACAATCAAACTCAGCACAGATGTTGATCTTGACCTACCTTAGTCACCCATTAATTTTGGGGTCAAAAGGTCAAAGGTCACAGGGCTACCTGCCATGTTTAGGAAGGCATCCGGCGTGGGTCTGCATCTCGCTTGAGTGCATTCTAGTTGGTAATAGAATTGATTTTGGTTCTGATTTTATGGAAAACATTTGGTTAGATCTGGCCCAAAAACAATTTAGTTAGAGGATGCTAGTCGGAAACATGCAACAAACAGCTGTAAGTCCAATGTTTTGTCGACCCCTTCATCCTCCCCGACCTCCTCCCCAAGCAAACCTAAGGCTAAATTCATAGTTTCTATTCATCTCAGCATCTTCTATTCATACTACAACTGGTACACGTCTGCAGACAGTCAGATTTCCTTCATGTCGAACACAGAAAATCAAGTGATGCTCCCGTGGATTTCTGAAACGCTGGCTCGCCGTAGAGCACGGGCATTCTGGAGAATTTACAACTTCCCACTGTGTTTGGGCGCCGCTGATGGAAAGAATGCACGAATGAAATCACCTCCCAAATTCAGCAGCAACTACTTCAACTTCACTCTTTTAATGATGAATTTTAAAGTTGCCAGTGGCAGACGAGCTCCTCACACAGTCTCTCCTCATAACGAGCATTTGTTTTGGACGCCATTTGCTTTCCTGGCACATGTTTCAGTGCATGTGGTCAGAAGTTTTCGGGCTCCACACAGACGTCCGCAGAAGAATTGGGCAGCTGAGGATATTCCTGTCACGTGGACCATCGCAAACACACGAGCGCGGAAAGCATGAACCGGCCTTTAGTGGCTTATTTCTACAGCCACTAGGGGGCGCAGTCACTTGAACGTAAACATGCTGGCTGCGTTCCAAATACCTTTTCTGTTTCCTTTCACTGAGTACCATTGCCTGCAGCATAGAATTGGGAAATGCTGCTTTGTCATACACCTGAAGCTGTAGCTGTCTTGGTCATATATCTGTCACAGTTTTATGGATCGAAATGAGCTGTAATCTGTCTGCGCGTCCTCATCATATTAAAACTTGTTTATACTCGTGCAAAACACCATGACATTTGAGGACTGTGCGTCAGAATTAGGTGTAGTATGACAGTTTGGTATTTTATTTTGGTATCTTTCTTCTGCCATGTATGGTAGCATGGGTATTGGAGCACTGTCTGTCGGGTATTTGCCTAAACATGCAACCACTTGAGCAATTGTTCCTAAGAATAATATATTGACCATAAAGACACTGAAAGATTGTCTGTACTGCAGTAAAGTACGCTAAGTTCCTTCAGAAACACTATTGAGAGCTGAATTCTGGCAGCTGGATTTCATTACGCTATTGCAAAAATACTTTTGATTCCTGTGTATGTTGGGGGCGGCACTAGGACCCAGGAGCAAGTTGGCCAGTCAAGGTGAGAACAGCTCACCTGTTATAAGGAGGATGCAACTCAGGTGTCACTTTTATTCCTGCTCCTGTGATCACACCCGTGCGGACGCTTCTTCGGTAAGCGACTCTTTGTGTTTTCATTTTTTTTATTGTGGTAATGCAGTGATAAGAAATCCACCTCCAGATGTTGTTTTTTAAATGTAATTGTGTAAAAAAAAACAAAAAACTCTTTATTAGAGATTGCTGATGGAATAGCAAACTATGCCTGGGTTTAGTACCCTCCTATGCATGTAGGGTGAAAAAAAAAACTGTAGTAATTAAAACTAACTGAAAAAAATAAATGAAAAACATCATTTTTCTATAAACCTTTAGCTAAACACAACTGCACACCCTGTTCCTTTATTTCTACCGCTGCGCGCGCACTCCAGAGCCTGCTCTCGGCCACGCGCGTAAGGGGGGGGAGTGATGCTCCTCGTGAGCGCGCTTGACAATCTGAGCGTGTGCCCGTGAGAGCCGGTTAAGATAACAACTAAATGGGTGGGGGGAACTGCCACTTTAATGCTCCTTAATGCTGCGTTCAGGGGCTGCTCGTAAACCTCCCCACTCGAAAATAAAAACGCTCAGTGGAGCCTTGAAGCGCGTGTTGTTTGGGAGGTGATGATAAAATGGAGCCCGGGTTAAAAAATGAGCAAAACAAAGTGCACCAGGCTCGGATGTGTTTGAGGTTTTGTACCTTGGCGTGTGATGGTTTGGTAGATTTGGCAGATAGTTGCATCCTCTTCTGCAAAGACTCTGTTTATTGCTTTTTAACTTTAAGAAACGAAGGCTGGAAGCTGAAAGGAGCTGAAACGGTTCCTGAACATGAGCCTGTAGTTGTTGCAAACAAAGAAACACAGAAAACAAACCCTGTGACTTTAAATTTCAATAATTTAGAAATAGAATCAGGAGCGTTTTTGGGGGTTAATCATGTGAATTTGGACAGATGCAGCAATAGTCTCGGTTTGCATCAACGCATGGAGGACGCAGGGAACAGCACATGACCATAAATATAACCACAGATTCGTTCAAGTCAACACGCTCGTTCACTAACATTCACATAATGTTCCTTTCTGATCAGTCGCTCCTTTTAACGGCGCACTTTCAAAGAAATCCGAGGTTGCCGCCGGCCCCCTGAAGGCATCATCTCCTGTTGCTCCGAGAGGAGGCAGGCCGGTGATTTTCCACTGCCGCTGATGTCTGTAGTCCCCCCCAGACTCTCCCCCTTGCCTCTCTGGTGAAAGACAAAGGTCAGAAAGAAGCTTATAAATAGGCTAAAATATAGGCTACCGACGCGTCCAGCCCTCAGTCGCTCTCACGGACACCGGAGGACACGGACAAGACGAAACGGGACAAGGGACCGCGCTCAAAGGACATTAAAAGGACAAAACATAATCTACAAAATTACACCAACATAGCAGGTAAACGAACAACCACATCCTCGCTGCACACCTTCAGCCCGGGCCGGGGAGGGACGGAGGCGCCGCGTTCATTCATTTTCTCTCATTTTTAATTCAGAATTCCTGTTTTTATTTGCTTCTTTGTCTGAATGAGTGTTTTTTGTTTTTTTTAAATGTTTAAATTGCAAACCTAAAAGAAGCAATTAAGAAAAGTTGCTGAGCATCTCTCTAGGTGAGGTCGGTTTGTTTCCTGACTGGAGGTTTGGGTAGCGCACATGCAGAGGGATGTGTTCCTGCTGTAGGTCTGGGTTGAGAAAAGGCTGCTTTCTCGCTGAGCGTTCATTGATTCGTGCGCTCAGGAGGCTTCACTGGTGGATTAGTGGGTTTTAAATTCAACCTGATGTGTTCTGGTGTTTTTTCTTTCTTTCTGTATTTTCCTCATTTCATTTCCATCCGTTAGATGCGGGCTGATCTCACATGCGTGCGTCAATTGTCTCCAAGGGATCTTTAATGTTTAATCAGTCGTTACCATGTGCTTGTTTGGTCTGTGCGTCTCGTTCAGGATGCCACACGGGCTGTTTTCACGCGTTTTCATGTCCTCGGTGGCTTTTTTGTTCCATATTCACACGCGTTCATCCAGTATTTGTGTCTTTCTTTAATTATTTTTTTGTGCGTAAAGGTGCGTCTTTAAAAAAAAAAAAAATTATCCAAACGATGTGACGACAACTCGCAGCTCATTCTGGCTTCAAATCTATTGACTTTATTTGGATCGATTCCGCTGCCTAGCTGTTAAAGAAAGGGGAAGTGAGGCGCTCGGAGCGGTGAGAAGGCGGAGATGCTCGCCTGTCACTCGACATCGTGCGCTGCTTCTCCTTCACCACGAGTCTCCCCCCTGCGCGCTCTCTCTCTCCGCCGTTTGCGCCTATGTCTCTCTCCCACTCTCTCTCTCTCTCTCTGCCAACCAGTGCCTCGCTCTACCTTTGTTTCGTTTCCTCTTTTCTTCTTCTCGTTTAATTCCGTCTTTTTTGGGGCCTTGGTGATGAAGCACGTGTCTCAGTGACTCAAACACGCAGTTTTGGATAATTTCGCAAAAAAATACGCGAATCAATATGTTCTTGACGCCACATGGAAAGTAAATACAGTCTGATTCCACCGCCTCAAATAAGGCATGCCTTCATTTTTCTTTCAAATGCATCTCAAAATGTTATTTAATTGAGTGCTTTTAGTTCATATGTGTCTGATAATAGCTGGGAAAATAGGTAAATGGGTTCAAAAGGAGCCTCGGAGTGGCTTGAGAAGGGTTAAGTTCTGCTATTAAGTAGTCTGTTCCGTTTTTTGGACGAGTGTCAGTGTTGGAAAATTACCACGAGTTGTTGACATCCAGGGGTGTAGCAAACCTGTAATGGAATTTCTTGTTACTAGCAGTAAGAACTGTGCAAAAACACGCAGGCGGCAGTCATAGAGAAAGACAATAAACATGAATTTAAGCTCCTGTAAAGTCATTTCTACCAATTAGATTAAAGATTGATGAGCGTTAATGGATTTAATAAGCTGAATGTAGAGCCAAGACGTTGCTGTCTAATGCCAGCCCTTGTTTTGAGGATGTTTGATGCTGCAAGGTTACACTGATATGTGTTTTTTAAGGGGGATAGTTGTATTTTTTTTGGGATTTGCAGTCATCAGGTGCTGGTAGTCTGTCCCCAAAATGGCAAGGATTCATTTTGACAGGTTGGAAAAGTCCCTGAAACTGCATTTAGACTACAGGTGATGAGATTCTTCCCTGCAAAAACAGAATGAAGAAGCTTCATAAAACATGGTGGACCCACTGAAGGTGTCAGAAATGATGCACAGAATTTTTTCAGGGGGGTTAAAACCTCAGAGCTGGCAGGTAAAGCGGTGGACTTGGATGTCCAACTTTGGTATACTACATTGTCGCTTCTCCGTGCGTCTTTGGCCCTGAGTTTAATCTAATCTCGGCTGCTGGAAAGAGTCCTTGTCGGGATGATTTGCAACACTGTTTTGGATGGGGAGGAGAGGATGGAGACGCACCTCGGGGGTTGATTACAAAGCCGTCTTTATGGCAGCATCTGATACGGTTAATGAGTCTGCGCTCAAGCCCGGGCTTGAACGCGACACGTCTGATGGAAGCTGATTGGAAGAGAGCGATAAATCAATTAAAGGCGTCTGCCAGAGGTTGCCTGATACAAGACTTAAGGTAGTAATCCTTCAAGATCCTTGGACCACTTGTGACGTGCAGCGGGGTATTTGAGGGGAAAAGGCTTTGAGTGTTTTTGCAGATGTAACAGCTGGTCTTGGAGCAGATAGAGTTGGTGGCTGGTGTGTCGTACCAAATGGACTCTTATGTAAGAGAAAATGTACTGAAAATGTAACAGTTTTCGCAGAGTGGTAGTTTGTCTTGCCCGTCCGTCTGTCAGAGCGGCGCTGAAAGTTGCTGTGTTGACTGCAGGCTTGTTTGGTGTTCAATGATTTATTAAGTCGGTAACCTGAGTTTAGTGGAAAGTAAGAGCGTGTGTGTGTGTGTGTGTGTGTGTGTGTGTGTGTGTGAAAGTAAGCGTGTGTTGGTGAAATCTCAGCCACAAGGCACGGCAGCGTTCCCAGAGCAGTTTCAAATGAAAGCTGAGAGAGCGTCTACAGTGACACGCTGGATTAAAACATCACTCGTCGTCGTTGCCGGAGCTGCTGTCAAACTTTCATGACCGCGTGTCCTTGACTCCGGCTGGACCTTCGCTGCTGCTGCTGTGTATATTAAGAATGAACCAGTGACCCACAGACTCGCGGTGTCCTCGGTGTCGTTAGCTGCCCCGTTAATCTTGTATGATTTTGTATAATTGTGTTACACTTAGTAGTTTGAGCCGCTAATAAAAAGCAGTTTGCAGCTTTAAATGATTGCATTTACCGTTCGGCAGCTGAAGGTGAAAGCGGTAAAGCACCTGGCACCGGAGTCGGGCTTAATGTTATTAAAAGGAATAAGCAGTTGTTGTCGCAGCCTGATGCCAAGAGCACATCTTTCTGCACGGTCAGGGTGATGGAAGTCAGTCAGTTTAATCTAGGATGTAACAGACCAGCGTCCCCCTTGTGGCCAGCGGACCCATTTACCAAGAAATCCTGGATGTGTTGGGTTGTTTTTTTCTTAAAGTCTGCATCAAAAATAGACAACCAGAGCAACTACAGATAGAAAAATAAGCCAAAATGAGTTTGAGAAAACAAATTTGATAGAAACTTGAACTTCATCTCTGCTTTTTTTTTGTGCCAAAAAGCTCCAGAACAAGTGATTGTAAGGGTGTTTGATTGTTTGGTTTGGTGAATCTGTCAGTGAACGAGCCATATGTTGACTTTTCTTATTCAATCCTTGCATTAAAAAGACATGGATCGTCAGAGCTAACAGAACATTTAAAGGAAAGGTTTCCTGAACAATCTGCTGATGAGGACAATGTGCTGTAGTGAAAGAGCTTCACGAGGGGGGGCGGACCTCGGGTCAAGATCATTTCCAATGCCAAGAAAGAACCGTCCAGTTCGCGTTCAAGTCGGCATGAATGGAAAAATTATCCCAGAGGTGCTTAGAATCACTCGGTCCACAAACCACCAATGGACGCAGTCTTTTCAATAATTCCTCACAATGTGAAATTTCGGTTTTGTATTTGAATAAGTGATGATTTTATTACTTTGTGGACTCGGTATACAAGTACACACCTCTAATATATAATGCTGTGATTCTGATGCTGAGTAATATGTATGCAAATCTGCAGACCTAAGCCTTAACCCTTAAAGTCCTAATGCGTCATCGGCGACACGTTTGGGCAAGCGCACTTTGGAATACTGTAAATGTTGCCGTTTGTGCTATCGGAAAAAAAACGGTTTCTGAAAGCTGAGGCGTTGCGCTTTACAGCCAATATGGTGTCATTACGGTAATTTTACGGTAATTTTATCCAGCGGATTCCTGGGGGGGCACGAATGAAATTACCGTAATGACACTATATTGGCTGTAAAGCGCAACGAAAAAAATGGACACAAGCACTCACAGGACATTTTCTTAACTTTTTGTAATCAAAATAAGAAAAAAAGACCAGGTGGACATTTTGAGGCTCAGGTCTTAAAGGGTTAAAGCTACTATGTGAAGACTTTTAGTTTGATTATTCTATTTCACTCTGATGGCATATATTCAAAGTTGCAGCACATGTTACCACCGGCGTCAAACAGGATCTAGTTAACATGGAGATTCTCAAATCAGAGTGAATACTGAGCTTCTAATCCTCAGGTGGACTCAAATTCAACTCCAAAACCTATGTTAATGCTTCTGACATTGACTTAAAAACATCATTGCAGCTCTTTGTGGTGGCCCCCGCCTTAAATATGCATAACTTTAAGCCTTGATACAACTTAAATGAGTTACTTATATGAAAGTACACCCCCTGTACAGCTGTCATGAAGGGGAAAGTTAGCTATAGAGACCTAAACTGTGTTTATTTCTGGTGTGAACTTGGCCGTTTTAACATGGAGGTCTATGGGGATTTACCTGCTTTTAGAGTCGGCCTCAAGTGGCCGTTCGAGGGATTGCAGTTTTTACGCACTGGCATTACTTCGCTTGGTTTGCTTGATACCTAATGGACAGAACCAAAAAATCTGTTTCAGCACTGACAATCAATCCACCAGCGCCCTCTAGCAGCAGAAATAGCATTCTAAAAAAAAGTGCAAATTAATAGAAGTTCATGCCTAAAGAGCTGATTAAGCGCCATCTGCAGGCAAAGTAGAAAAGTTCCTCTTGTTTTTCTAGAAACTCATGACTCAGATTTACTGGCAGCTGAGTATTTTCTGATTTGATCATCGGACTGAACAGCGTTTGTGTGTTCTTCCCACATATCTAGTATGATATGTCAGTGCAAAAGGTTTCTTGACAGCCAAAAGAACATCAGGAGTTTGGGGAAATTTGGAAGTGAGAGCGATACTATACGTTTTGATCTGCTGGTTACTGCATGAAAACAGACCAGACTGTGTTCTTACACTGGGTAGATACAATGTTAGTTTGAGTCCCTGGGTGTGTGATTTAAAGATAAGAGGCTAAACTCTATAGATCCACTGTAACTTGTAGTACTAGAATGTGAACAACAAAAACTTCAGAGTCCACAGTGACTGTTGGCCACGGTTACATAAGACTCAAAGGTATGCGCCTCTGTTTTTCGTTAACTTTTGCTCTTCTTGTTATCTCTGCTGCAGTTTTTTGTCTTCCACACGCTTAGTCATTCTCAATGTGACGTTCCGTTTCTGAATTCAAAGAAACGCCGTGCTGTCTTTTATCTTTATCAGTCGGCGTCTATTTTTATCGCTATCTGCTTGTGACTCTCGCATTTTGTCACCTTCTGTGGCGGCTTAATTCCCAGTAACCAATGTTTGCATGCCTCCTTTTTTCACTTTCTCTCTCTCTCGGGTTAATTTTTAACAGCTTTCATTCACTCTTTCACTTCGTCCCTGTGTTTCACTAAATTTCTCCCTCTTGTTTTTCGACCCCTCCCCGGTCCTATCTTTGTTTTCCAGTTTTTGCCCTGGCACATTTTCTATTTCTCTAAAAATGAAAGTGAGAGGGAAAAAGGGGGGAGGGTTAGAAGAAAGGGAGGATGCAAAGTGAGGTAGATCAAAAATAAATATGGAGAGGAGAAATGGAGGATGACGGTAAAAGAAGAAACCAAAATGCCACGGGGGAAGAGGGTGTAATCGAGATGAGGAGATGGTGAAAAGAGAAAATGAGAAGGAGCTGATTAAAAACTAAGTGACAAGGGAGGAAAAGGGTGAGTGAGCTGAATAAAGAGGAGCTGAAAAGGAGGAGGATGGAAGTATGAGGTGTAAGAAAACCTAAGAAGATCTGGACTAGATAAAAGAAGAGGAAATAAGGAGAAACACCACCAAATCTGAGCCTCAGACTTTCATTGCATAACATGAAAATGAAATTGGATTGTTTAACCAAATAATCTGCGGCAAGTCAGCTGCAAAGTAATCACATCTGCCATCTTTAAAGATTCAAATCAAGTGTTTCCAATCACTGTTCGTAAACTGATGAGCTGGAGGAATATTTGCAACGATGAAACGGGCGATATTGACAACGAGTCAAAACAAAACGGGAGGAAAGCGGAAGACGAAGAAGGAGTCTGGAGGGTGAAGATGAGGAGAAGGAGCGTAGGATTTGGGGCGTTGGAGGAGAAGTGAAAGAAATGTGGAGCAGAGGAAGAGAAGGGGGGGAGATGAGTGGATTTAATAGGCGGTCAGCCCAGTGGAAATGTACATGGTCTTAAAATAGGAGAGTGCGTTATGTAAGCGGTTGGGGAGTGAAGTAAGTGTGTGTGTTCGGTGCTGGCTGGGTTCTGAAGTCACTACTGGGTCCAGTGATCACACACACACCCTCACAAACGTGGAGCGCCAGACAGCGAGTCTCTGTTTCACACCAAACTTCCTGGCCCGGAGCTTTAAATCGTCCCACAATTCAATGTGGTTCCCACGACTGGACTCGCTCTCCGGAGGCCGTTTTATAGGCAACATCACTTTTATTAGCAGTAACTCTTGATTACCTTCATACCTTTTCATAAGAAAACTCATGACGAGCAGTCTTGAAATCTTTTTTTCTTCTTCTGGGGATTCGGTTGGAGTTTCTTGAGGTGGAGCTCTTTCCTTGGGCGGACCAGCCTTGGCAGCTATGACTGCTCATGCTCGCCACTCAATTACATCAATTTTCCACCACTTATCTGGGTCCAGGTTGGCACAAGGTAGCACATATCCCTCTTGGCCACATCTCTTCCTGGAGGATCGTGAAGTGTTCCCAGGCCAAACGGCATATATAATCGCCTTGGTCTGTCCGTTTTAATGTGCCTAAACTGGTAGACGTCCAGGAAGCAATTCCCTTCAACTCAATGGAGCATCAGTTCTACTCTGATTGCATGAGGTAAACACCCTATCTCTAGAGGTAAGCCCAGCTGCCCTGCGATGGAAGCCAATTTCATGGATCTTCTACACATGAAGTATATCGTCTCGTGTTGGTAATGTCATTATTTTGGTCATTAGCTCGTGACCACGGGTTCCCGCCTGGTTGTTCACGTGTTTATGCACCAAGTCAGTCAACACACAACCTCATGGCACAAGGCTACATGCCATGTCTTGACGTTGTTAGGTGCTCTACCCTTAAAAAGACTCTGCAGCTTTCTCAAATTTAAGAATTTTTTTTAGCAATGTAAACGGGATTGCAAGCATTAGCAGTAGCATCATAGCAGTAAAATACACATAGCAAGTATACATATATTTGCCCTCCAGCAGTCAAACACATTAGGGGTTTTATTAGTGAATGTGGCACAACTACAATACAACATTTCAGCCCTGTAAAGTGCTATTGGAGAGTACATGTTGCAAAAGCTTCGACTGTGAACTTGATAAAGGTTGAAGGACGCAGAACCAGAAAGTATCAAAACAAATATTGACTTGCATTAAATGGTGCATATTCTCTCTTTAATAATTGACTTTAATGCACACCAGTATTGATTGTGGATCTTTTCATTGATCAGCTACAGCATATCTCATTATGTTTCACCGTCTGACCTCTCTCCCTCTTTGTTTTTACATTTATTTGCTGACGACACCCTACTATATATAGACAACCATCCCGTTAGCATTAGTAGCAGCATTAGCCAAAACTTATAAATTACGCCACATCCATAAATCATAATGTAGTGTTAGCAAGGGATGCTTTAAAATGTGTTCTTCAAATTCATACACATATGAACTTTTGGTATAGATTCCAAGCATTTTATCACCACCAAGTGTTTTTGCAGAGGTTGCTTCAATTATTCCAGTATTCGGAGCTTGTTGCAGTGTTACAGGATTTCCTCTTATGCCTCCTACATTGTAGATGGATTTCTTAATTTAATATGTAGATCCACTCATATATTGGAAGTAATATCACTGTCTGCTGCTGTTAAGAGTTTGTCACAGACATAATGGAGTCCACTGTCTCTCCAAGCAGGAAATACTTGGGCACACACACACACACTCCTATGCAATACTTCCACACAAAGCAAATGCTTTCAGTTTCCTCTTAGTATTATTAATTAACTGTCTGCAGGAAGTTAGTCATGAAGACAAATGTGTGTGGATGTCACTGTGAAATTATTAACTCATGTGAAGGAACCGTATGAGATAAACAGCAGATAGACTGTAGATAGACACATCCACACGCCGAGTTATGGTGGAAAAAGCTAATATTGCTTCTATCGGTGCACAAAATAGATACAGACGAGAAAAGTTCCTTTTAAATGGTCAGAGATAAAAATAGTGGTTTCAGAAGAAGACAACATTTTCGAAACAATGGATGGAAAACAAAGTGTGTGCCTGCAGGCAGCAACCGAACAAGCCACATGGGATTTATCTGAAACGTGGTATTGTCCTCGATCTTGCCCTCTGTAAATATCTCGCTGAAAGTCAAATTGAGAGTGAATGAATGAGAGGGAGACAAAGGGGAGAGTCGCTGAGGGCACAGCAGCCTGGCAGATGGAAAGAGATAAAGACATGACATTTTCCACAGTGACAGACATCTGCTGACTACTAAGTATGTCTGTCTCTCCCCATGACTCTCTCTCTCCCTCTCTCGTGGTCGCTGTCGGGTGGAAATTTACAGCTATGGTTGTGGTACATTGTGACCCTGATCGCTTTAATGCCTGGGTGTGAGCTATATCAAATAGTTTTAGAGAGAAAGGGCAGAAGAGTGGTTGCGTAGAGTTTAGTTTATAGGTTTCATACTCAGGTAAGCAACGTACAAGACCATACAGCCTCAATGTAAACCATTAAATGGCCATTTTAAAGCTTTTGGTTGTGATTTTCATTAGCTGTAGCTTAGCTGTAGCTCATTTGTCTACACTACAGCTTGGTAATGTATTTTTGTTTGCCTTGGTTTTTCACAAAATAACAAAAGCAGTCTCTTATCCATAGACTATATGGAAAGATAGATAAAAACACTGTGATGCCACCGATAGGTTTCCTGAAAAATGGTTTTTGAAGCCACCTTGGCAGTCCTCGAAAAAAAGTGATTCCAGGCCTGTAACGATATTTCGCTCAACCCACTTAATTATGCAGAACTTTAAGCCTTGATATAATTTAAACAGGGCAGTTGTATGAAAACTCATCCCCTGTAGAGTTTTCAGGAGCAGGAAAATTAACTATCGGGGCCAAAACAGTTTTTCCTACAAGACTGTAAGCATGTTTATTTCTGCTGTGAAGTTGGGCATTTAATCATTGAGGTCTATAGAGATTGACCAGCCTCAAGTGGCCGTGTGAGGAACTGCAACTTTGGGCGCTTCATTTTTTTTTAGCCCCACAATTTTCTGCTTGCTCTTATCACGGTTGCAGTTCACATAAAGCTGCAAACCTAGAGTCACCATGCAGAGGAGGGACTTCACATGCTTTGTACTGATTGCTAATGAAGAAAAAGATTTGTTAGACTCTGATATGAACAAATCCAGCTTTGTTTCACATCCAAAATGGAGTGCAGCACTAATAAGATATCAACCACTGTTGTTACATACCACACCTGGGGGAAAAAAACATGTCAGTCCTTTTTCAACAGAAAGCCAATGCATTCATGAGCGATGGAACTATAAATTTAAAAAAAAAGAAGTGTGGAGTTTGCAGGTTTGAGAGCAACATGAGCTGAGGGTCAACTACTTCTAAACTGATCCAGAGTCGGGCCTGTCTAGCTGTGATTTTAACACCACAGAAGGTAATGCCATTGTGTTTACAACAGACCGGTGACTAATTCAGTAAGACTCCTCTTTGACAGGCTGCAGGACCTCTGCTTTATGAAAGTGCTGCACAGCAATCATGTGAATCTACGAGCTGATTGTACGAACATAAAGCTATAATTACATCCTTAGAGTGGAGCCAGATAAACTGCTCTCTCTGGGCCTGAGGATTTTGGCATAAATTACTACTACTAATAATAAAGTGAAACTGTTAATTTACACCCTTACATAGCCCATCTATCACTATATGCTTTGGTAATGTGTATGTAACCTCTAAGAACATGCTTTGTGGTTAGGTAATAACATTGTGAGGGCTTGCACAGGCAGTCAACATGATTGAGGGAAGCCTAATTTCTATCTGCCACTCAAACCTCGTCTTTGTAAATTTATGAGTCACAGAAACCAAACTGGCAAGATTCCAATCCGGGTTTGTTCGTCAGGGACAGGTGGCGATATAACATGTGAATGGAAGCTATCTGTAAGTGTGATACCCTCTTTCAGTTTACATTCATCCTGCTGCCACATCAGGGTTACACCCCAACTGACTTCTTTTTTGGATGTTTTCGTCCCTTGAGGCTGCATGTTTGTGTTTTTATCTCTACTGGAATACAGCCGACTCTAAACCTTCATCTATCCTGAAGTTGACTTTCATGGCCGCCTCATTGAGCGAGACAGAAAAAGTAATCACACTCGAGTCGGGGGCACAAACAAAAGTCACTTCATCGGGTAGCTTGCCAGCATGGATGTTTGGCTCTCCCAAGGTGAACGGTCCCTTCAGATGTGTGTGGAAATGACTCATGTTAGAAATGTTTACCTTCACACCTACTCTCTGAGCAAACCGTGCATAATATATGACATATACTCTGATTTGAAGACGTCTCCTGCGTCACTGAAAAAGCCTTCTCAGGGCAAAGCTGAACTAGTTTTGATATCGCAAATCATTCTTGCAGATGCATGCCTCAAACTCAGGTCTTAGATGACCACGGAAGAACTTTCCTCTTTCAGCAGGAGAAAGTTAAAGTAGCCTTCTAGCATCGACTGTGTCATAATTCTCCATATTATAGAGGTAACATCGAATGAAACACGTTTTTGTAGAGGGGGATTTTAAGGTTTAACTGTTATTTGATCTTTCGTCTGTCTTGTCTCTACAGAATGGCTCAAAAAGAGAAACTCCAGTGTCTGAAGGACTTCCATAAGGACACTCTGAAGCCGTCTCCCGGTAAGAGCCCTGGCACCCGGCCTGAAGATGAGGCGGAGGGCAAACACCCCCAGCGGGAGAAGTGGGCCAGCAAGCTGGACTTTGTTCTGTCTGTGGCTGGCGGCTTCGTTGGTTTAGGGAACGTCTGGCGTTTCCCGTACCTCTGCTATAAGAATGGTGGAGGTAAGGTTTGAAAATACCACAACAGTTCACAAACAAAGGGATGTCAGTGCTCTGATTGCTTAGAATTGATGCTGATGATCTCTTAATGCCTGTGTTTGATCTTCTAGGTGCGTTTCTCATCCCCTACTTCATTTTCCTGTTTGGCGGAGGTCTGCCAGTCTTCTTCCTGGAGGTCGCCCTGGGTCAGTTCACCTCTGAGGGTGGCATCACCTGCTGGGAGAAGCTCTGCCCCATCTTTACTGGTATGTACCCCCACACCAGACCCTCCAACATGCTTAATATCAATTCTAAAGTGGGGAAAAAAGGATTGTTTGTGTGCACCACAAAAACCCCTCACTGACCACCATGTTGCCAGAGACTTAATTTCTTAATTACCACCTAAACATGGTTGCTTAACTATCCAGAACGCAGCTATAATAATTTGGTATATTCTCACAACTTTGTATTTAGCCACTGGAAGCCACTGGAAGCAGCTGTTCTCGTTAAAAAATGGTCTAAAAACCCAGTGTTTACTCTCTGTTTGAGGATCGATTAGCAGAAAGATAGCTGGTGAATATATTGTGAGGCACCTTAGTTTAGTTTATGTAGTTTATTTTTTACAGGGACAACGCACGATTAAAAGTAATTCCAGCAGAGTTGGCTAGCAGCTAATTAGCATCTGTTGTTCCTGAAAAAGAAAACAACCACAGAGCAGTAAATACACTACATAGAACAACACGATAATAAATAAAATCAGTATAAGCGATAAATAAAAGGTGGAGATGGTGCAGTGTTGTTTTTAGCAGCCATCTTAGCTTTAGTCTTAGTCTTTTGGATGAAAATGCTGATTAGCTTTAGTCACATTTTAGTCATTTCTATATGTGATAGGTTAAGTCCAGTTTTAGTCGACGAAAACTCAAAAAGGTTTTAGTCCGGTTTTAGTAAAATAAAAATAAAGTATTAGTCTTTTAACAAATTAATTTATGTCAATAAGTATTGGAAATTGGAATCAAGGTTGACAGGTTGTATCAAGTGTTGCAATACATAAAACAACAGTTAACCTTAACGCTTTTGCATAATAACCAGATTCCTTACCAGACTGAGCTCTAGCCTAGACTTTCCCATGGATGGAGATGCAATGCTGCCGCACTGTACTTCATTGCTGTTGAGCAGAAACCTTTTATCTCTATAGTTGACACTGCCGCCATAGTCCATCACTGATTTAGTAAACTTAATTGCGTGTCTGTGTGTGTGACTGGTGACCAGTGTGTTGTGGAGAATGTGCGCTGCATGCCAGGTGGTGGGCGTGACCAGGCGTTATTCAATTCAAAGTGGCAGTAGCGCCTCGGACTACAGATTATTTTCGCTCTTCAGTACTGTGCTGTATGTTTGAGCAGATGTGTGACTAAATATGTGATGATGCTGCCATTTAAACTTAAATTAACTCAAATATGATATTTTACATTACAACATAAAGTTTTTTATTATTTTTGAAATGGTTTCTTATGGAAGGTTTTGTCTGCGTTGGATGGAGCAAGCAAGACCATGAGTTATTACATCTAAAGCCTTGTTCTGTCACATGATAAACATTATATTGCAAATAATACCACCTTTGACTGTAGCCCCGCCCACTGCCACGCCCTCGTGATACCCCTCAGTCATCTGGACTGATTAACACACACGGCGCAGTGTCAGCAGCCGCCCTGACGACGGGTTTAAAAATTTTTCCAGACCTCTGTTGTTTTTCACAGAGGAATGGCTGTGCAACATAAGGCTGAGTCACACCAGCCTCTCCTCCAATCAGACGGCTGAGACTGTACCCTGCAGCCGTTACCAGGCAACCGGGCCTGCGCTGGTACACCAACACACTGAGGCCTCTATTCTGCTTTAACCTTCTCCAGCTCTCACCTCCTCTCCTGTGAAAACCCTCGGTCCTCGCAATAGAACACACTCAGACGTCTTACCTGACATTTCCTCCATCTTGTTGTTTATTTAACCCATCAGTCTTCAGTCTGTCCCTCTTTAATGCACTTCTTTCATCATATTTTCTTCCCCACTTCTTTGTTTCCTTCACCAATTCTTCTCGGGAGCGTGCCTATGTTCCCACATTTCTAAGATTTTTGTTAGTTCATTTAAACACAAGACACTTGTGCTAAAAGTGTCTTGTGTTTAAATGAACTAACAAACACATTTCTTAGATTTTTGTTAGAAATAATCGTTTTCTTAAGATAAAAACAGGGTTTTCGTGTAAATTTATAAAGGATTCTGATTCTAAAGGAGAGGCCAAACCGTGTGGAAATATCTGCATTTTCCCTTTGTGTAAACTGGGTCATAGAAATGTGAGACATGTGGGAACATAGGGCTGTGGGAACATAGGGCTATGGGAACATAGGGCTGTGGGAACATAGGGATGTAGGAACATAGGGCTGTGGGAACATAGGGCTGTGGGACTATTGGGCTGTGGGAACATAGGGCTGTGGGAACATAGGGAGCAGGAACATAGGGCTGTGGGAACATAGGGCTGTGGGAACATAGAGATGTGGGAACATAGGGCTGTGGGAACATAGGGAGCAGGAACATAGGGCTGTGGGAACATAGGGCTGTGGGAACATAGAGATGTGGGAACATAGGGCTGTGGGAATATAGGGATGTGGGAACATAGGGCTGTGGGAACATAGGGCTGTGGGAACATAGGGCTGTGGGAACATAGGGCTGTGGGAACATAGGGATGTAGAAACATAGGGCTGTGGGAACATAGGACTGTGGGAACATAGAGCTGTGGGAACATAGAGATGTAGGAACATAGGGCTGTGGGAACATAGGGATGTGGGAACATAGGGCTGTTGGAACATAGGGATGTGGGAACATAGGGCTGTGGGAATATAGGGATGTGGGAACATAGGGCTGTAGGAATATAGGGCGGTGGGACCATAGGGCTGTGGGAACATATGGAGCAGAAACATAGGGCTGTGGGAACATAGGGCTGTGGGAACATAGGGCTGTGGGAACATATGGAGCAGAAACTTAGGGCTGTGGGAACATAGGGCTGTGGGAACATAGAGATGTGGGAACATAGGGCTGTGGGAATATAGGGCGGTGGGACCATAGGGCTGTGGGAACATATGGAGCAGAAACATAGGGCTGTGGGAACATAGGGCTGTGGGAACATAGGGCTGTGGGAAGATAGGGATGTGGGAACATTGGACTGACCCCTTCTTCTCACCAGAATGCATCCGTCACTAAATAGGTGTTTTTTGTTTTCCTTTTCCGTTATCTCTTTAATATTCATCCTCCAGCAGTAACTCATAAACCTCCCTCCCCCTCGTGTGAATACATTTAGGTCTGTAATTTAAAAAAATGGCGACCGCTTGTTTTGTTTCCCGATTTAATTATTTACTCGTGCCGCTATTCCGACTTTCGCATTTACGCCGTCTTTATTCCTTTCAGACACATTATCCTCTCTCCGTCTCGCACACACATGTACACACACACACACACACACCCATTCGAGACGCTGTACAGAGTGTCCCGAATCACACGTTGCTACAGCAACAGCGGAGCAACACATCAGAGAGAGAGAGAGAGAGAGAGAAAAGAAGCAGAGCAGCGAGAGATCTGAGGAGAGGACAGATGGATTGATAAAGGAGGGGAAAAGGGAGAGGGGAATGAAAGCAGGGAGGAAGGTTGTAGTAGAAAAGGGGAAGCAAGGCAAAGGAAGGATGGACATAGAGAGGGATGAAGCGGTAAAAGTGAGGAGAAGAAAGGCAAATAGAAGAAAGATGGAGGCATAAATGTGTAGTTCTGTGATGCTAATGTGGCGTTATGGATCTGAACTTCAACGAGGAAAGACATCAGAGAAAGAGACGCGTGATTCCAAACCTCCGAATCGCCGCCCACATCTCCAATTTTTCAGGGATTGAAAATGATTTCATGTTGTGCCCGTTTTAAAAAAAACAGCCGAGCCAATCAGAGCTGCGTAGGTGGAATTAGGAAAAGAAGGATGTGTTTTTTTTTCTGTGTTGAAGCCAGAATCTATTCCAAAGGAGGAAAAACAGCAAGAAGTTGAGATCAGAGCAGTCCTCACAGAGAAATCGGTGTATTCTTGCTCCTGTTGACTGAATGAACGGTGATGTTAAGTCAATACTGAGCGGTTTAACCAAACAGGAGACAACAGTGTCGGGCTGATCAACGAAACAAAATGGCAACTCAGATCTAAAGATTGGAAAGAACACGGCCGACAAATCGGAGCTGTTTCCAGCAACAAACATGGATTTGTTAGTTCTGGCACCCATGAATGAGCACAGATAGAATGACCGAGTAAATACTGAGGGAAAAAACACACAAACCTTTTTACCCAAACTAGAATCAGGCTTTTGTTTTTTAAAACGGCTTTGATAAGAGAAGAAAAATGCTAAATGTGGGTGGGATGGCAGCAGGGACTGTCATCTCGTGTTGAATTCATTACTTTTTAAAGCCAACATTTCAGTGGTCAGCGACACCGATTGACCCCCAAAGCAACGTATGGCCGCTTTCTTATTTGTTTATTTGCTCCAGTCACATTTTTACTCACTGTTGGGCTCATTTTCCGCTGCAGTATAAAGTCCTGCACCTCTAAGGAAGCAGCACAACCATGGTGAAAACTAGAGGGCAATTAAAAAATGTCTCCTCTGCAGTATGGTGTAATTCAGTGGTTCTCAACTGGTGGGTCGGGACCCAAAAGTGGGTCGCGAAGCCATTTTTAGAGGGTCGCAGAAGCATGCCCCCCCCCAAAAAAGTAGTGGTATAAAGTCTTTTATTTTAAAGGATGTGTTTCTTATGACACAGTTTGCTTTCAATAGCAGGATATTTAGTGGTGGTGACACCAGTAGTTGTCCACTATTAACCTCTAGATGTGGCTCTGCCAGTTTATTGGAGACATTTATGCTAAAATGTGCCAAAAATAAACCAACATGTGCTCAGAATCTGTCAAAATGGGACAAAATATGCCCATAACTTGACAAAAGTGTCCAAACATACCAAAATGAGCAAAATGTGTCGAGACTACACCCAATAAACCTTCATTTGTTAACAGGAACAGCAAACTTAAAAAATTTGGGTTGCGACCGTTATTAATAGAGACATAGTGGGTCCTGAGGCTGGGCCAGTTGAGAACCACTGGTTTAATCTTCCAACACACCTGATTCAAATGATCAGGATCGTTATCAGGCTTCTGCAGAGCTTGATGATGAGCTGATCATTTGAATCAAGTGTGTTGGAAGAGGGAGACATCTAAAACATGCAGGATAGTGGCCCTCGAGGACCAGGATTGGGCAGATC